>JAJONR010001694.1:0-90001 GCA_029582245.1 Solanum etuberosum
GGGTCTTGTCCCGACTTCCATCTTTGTCAGTTAGAGGCTTCATAGATAGACAATAGAGTTTCAGAAGTCTATTCATTTATTTTGTTAAATGTTTTAAATACTTAAGTTGCCTATTTTATGGCGAGTTGAATATATTCTTTTTATTCAGTTTTAAACTTTTGTATGCTTGAGTTAGTCTTCCGCTTGTAGTCAGCCAGGATGAGGGTTCGCTTGGGGACCAGCAATGGTTCTTGAGTGCCGGCCACGTCCAGGGTGTAGGCTCGGGTCGTGACAACGACCCCCCAAGGACCAACCAAGGGTCCTTGAGGAGGACCTTGAGACAGCCCAAAAAGCTGTCAAAAGACAGCCTACCCACGAAGGGCATCCACGATCCGTGGATGAACCCACGCCTCGTAGGTGGAGTTCATGGGTCAAGGCTGGACCTTCCCCTATTTTCCTTGCCCCAGACCATCACCCATGTTTGTCCAGTACGGTTCGTGGACCCACCCACGGTCTGTGAGTGAGGTCTCGTGGGTGAAGACCGTTTTTGGTCTTTAGTTATTAAGTTGAGGGTTAAGGGAGGAGCTTAGGATTGATTAATTAATTACGTAGGACCGTTTTAATACTAATTAGACTACCTATATAAGCCTAATAGACCTCTAAACTAAGTCAATTAATTCATTCTTTCAAGACCCCAAAAATAACTCATTCCCTCCCAAATATTTCTTTCACTAAAACCTCCATTGAAGAAGAAGAAGAAGAAGTTGAAGTCTAGGGTTCAATGACTCATCTTTTCTACCCAAATTCGTGAAGAATCTTCAATAAGGTATGGTAATCTTTGATCCATGGATAGTTTTCATCCATGGAGTCCCTCCAAACTCAATTTCAAACTTGTAACTTTACCCAAAAAGCTAGGGTTTTACTCCAAGTCATGGATTCACTTCAAAAATGTTTCTAATGGTTTAATTGCCTTATATTATGATCAAATTGATGATTACGTACTGTTTTTAAGATGAATTCCTCAAGAATCCATGAATTCCCCAAATTATTCCAAATTGGACCTTAAAGTGTGGGTATTGATTGATGTGAGTAGAATGCTGTCGAATTATGAATGTTATGGATTGATTACTTGAATTATGTATTAATTGAGGAATCTCTATGGTTGTTATGTGGAATTTCCTCCAAGAAACCATGAAATCCCCATGTCCCCAATTATGAACTTGTGATGTGGGTAAATTATAGAAAGATGAATATCATGAGAATGTGCTTATGGTAATTGAACTATTTGAATCATGTTGTTATCCATTTCTAATGTAGTAATCCTAGATGTGTTGATGAATCATGATCACGATGTTTATGTATATGCTTTATGAATACTTGAGTATAAAGTGAGTAGGACTATGGTGTAATTGTGATGATGTGAAAAGCTTTCCTCAATCAAATGAATCGGTAGGCTAACGACATCCCTTTCATGTGTGAATAAAAGTAATCTTGATTGATATACCTTGAATTGGTATGCTAAGGGCATCATCTTCATGTGTAATTAAAAGTGAGCTTAATGAACCTTGAATTGGTAGGCCAATGGCATCCCTTTCATAAATGACTAATGAAGTATTCTAAGGCTTTGTCTTGAATCGATAGGCTAATGGAATTCCTTTCATGATGAGTCAATGAACTAATGTAATGATGAACCTTGAATCGGTAGACCAATGGTATCCCTTTCATGAGGATTCAATGAGCTATTCTAATGATGTACCTTGAATCGGTAGGCTTATGTCATTCCTTTCATGTGTGTAATAATGTACCTTGAGTCGGTAGGCCAATGGAATCCCTCTCATGTGTAATAATGTTAAAAGAGAATGAACTACTCCATGGGAATTTAATGCTTAGCATCGAGTGGATATGGTGAGGTGGAAGCTCTTCCCATATTAGGTCGGGTTTCTAGTAACAACCTTCCTATCCCATAACTATGTGCCCACATAGGATATTAGCTAGTGGATCCACCTAAGCTAAAATGTTACCGGTTCTACCTTAGGCAAGTAGACCAACTCTTTTTGGTGTGGGACATGACACCGGATTCCATGTTTTTCTCACATGGTCTATGTCGGTTAGGGCTTATTCTCATCATGAACAAGAATGTGAGTTATGTACTATAGTTGCTCAAGGAGTTCTATGAAGTGTGGGTGGGGATATGAGACTTCATCCATGCATTGAACACGTAGGCTTTGAGAGTAGTTATGGTGTGTTCCTCTATGCTAATGACTTATGAAATAAATATGCTTATGAAGTATGCTTAATGTGGATTGTTGCTATGAGTTGCTTTCCTTGGTATGACTTGGTAAATGTGATGGTTTCCTTGTCTATGAGTATTAACTAAAGATGGGATCAAAGAATGGTAAACATGACTATGGTGGCCTAAAAGGGATACTTAGTATAAGTGGTATTATGGGATGCCATTCATACATTGCATAAGTATAACTTAGGGTTACCTAAGAGATAGTTTTATTATGTTATAATGATTTACATGTTGATCATGCTTGTGACTTATGCTTTTATACTAATGTTCATGATGATTCTCAAGCTTGGCATGTAGCATGGTTTTCGATTCAAATGTCCTTTTTAGCATATTTTAAAGGTTTTTATGCATGGCTATCATACTTAGTGCATTTTTGTATTAACCCATATTTTCTACATTTTTCATAAAATGTAGATTCCGATTCTTAAAATGATTCTCTATTGGTTCAAGCTTGGATTGACTATTCTCCGAGTTGTGGTGAGTCCTCAAAATTCGAGGACGTATGAGTCATTAGTAGTTCCTTTGCTAGTTATTTTATGTTTCAGATTTTGTTGAAGGGCTGTGACCCTATTGTTGATTCAAGGATTGTATTAGATGGCTAATTGAGACAAGTTAGACTTCCGCTTGCTTTTATAAAAGACTTCGATTGTATGGATAAAGTTTTTAAATTCTGCATCATTTCTTATGTCTTATGTTATGATATGCTAAGTGGCTTACAAGGAGCCTTTCAGGGTTCTATGTGCCTTGTCACAACTAGGGGGTACTCCTGGGTCATGACAAACTTGGTTATCAGAGCACAAGGTTTAGAATGATTCTAGAATGATGTCTCATAAGCCACATCTAGTAGAGTCTTGTTCATAGTGTGAAGCGAGCCACATTTATGAATGAGAGGCTATAAAATGTTAGGAAGCTATACTTCTTTCATTATTCTTAAGGTATGCCATATAATTTAACTCTATAAAGTCTCTCTCCTAATCCGTCTTTTGTGTCTTCAAGATATGAATACACGAAGGGCTAACGCAAGGAGAGTGGAGGGTGACAATGTCAATGAAGAAGCTCCTCAAGTGAACCAAGCTCCTCAAGCTAATCAAACTCCGATTAATCCTCCGACTATGACGGATGTGGAAATTATGTCGGCTTTTCTAACATTGGCTCAAGCTATGACGGCCCAAGTCAATAGAGGTGTTGGGACTCATGTGAACCCTAATTTGAATTCCACGGCTTCTAGATTGAGGGATTTTACAAGAATGAATCCTCCTGTGTTTATTGGTTTCAAAGTGGGAGAGGATCCTCAAGAATTTGTGGATGAAGTTTATAAAATAATTGATGTCATGGGGGTGACTTCGGTAGAAAAAGCGGAGCTAGCCGCTTACCAATTGAAGGATGTTGCTCAAGTTTGGTATACTCAATGGAAGATAAATAGGTCGGTAGGAGCGGGTTCCATAGATTGGGAGGTGTTTAAGAAAGCATTTCTAGATAGGTTCTTTCCCCGAGAGTTAAGGGAGGCTAAGGTGGAGGAATTCATTAACCTTAAGCAAGGTAGCATGAGTGTCAACGAGTATGCCTTGAAATTTATCCAACTATCCAAGTATGCTCCATCTATGGTGGCGGATCCGAGGGATGAGATGAATAGGTTTATGACAGGTGTGTCCGACTTAGTTGGAGAAGAATGTCGTACGACAATGCTCCATGATAACATGACTATCTCTAGGCTTATGGTACATGCCCAACAAATGGAGGAGTCAAAATTCAAGAAAAAGAATATAGAGATGAAAAGAGCTAGGCCCGATGAGCAAGGTCAACCAAGGTTAAAAAAGAGGTCCTTCAATCAAGATTCTTCCAATGCCCCTAGGATTAACCAAGAGAAAGGTAGTGGGTCTCCATTACCTAAGCCCACTTGCACCAAATGTGGAAAGAAGCACCATGGGAGGTGCCTAGCCGGTATGGATGGTTGCTTTGGTTGTGGAAAGAGTGATCATCAAGTGAAAAATTGCCCTACACTCGCGGCAAAAGAGAGAGGGACCAAACAAGCTTCTCTTAGTGATCCGGATCCCAATGCTCCAAAACATGGTCGCTTCTATGCACTCCGGTCTAGAGAGGACAAATGAGCCCTTCCGAATGAAGGAACCGGTATGTTGATGGTTTCTTATAGATGTAAATGTTAATAGATCCCTATGCTACTTGTTAGACTTTGATGTTAGCCTTAGTAGGGGTTTACTCCCAAAGGGGAGATGGTATGCTTAGATAGAAATGTTGTTGAGAGTTTCGATATCCTCATCTCTTTCTTCTATTCCTATTCTAGCTTGAGACAAAGGGTTCTTTGTGACTTGTTTCATGATTTGGAGTCATGTGTGTGATATGTGTTTTCCATGATTTCCTTATGATATACATGTTCTTGATGAAATTCATGTTTAGTAAGAAAATGAGTTGTTTTCATGAATTATGTTCCTCATGTTGATGTGCATTTAGTATGAGTTGCCTATATGCTTCATGAGATGAATTGTTGAACATGCTTTAATATGCTTTTGAGAGTAATTATATGATTTGTTTCATGATGTTATGATGAGCATGATTTTGTTGGAGAAGGTAGTTCCTCCTATGAACATGAGAAATGTTGAGTATGTGAAATGGTACGTTGTTCATAAGTGATATTGATATTGTATATGTTCGGTGTATGCATGTTTATGATGTTGTAATGACTTGCTTATATTGCACTTAGTGGGATAGCCGTGTGATCCTACCAGTACACTGTAGTTGTGTATTGATATTGCACTTGCTCTTTCTTTGTTGAGTACAGGGCATCTCCAAGTGGCTACTGACAGACCTCGTTTAGAAAATCAGTGATCGTCATCGAATTCAAGGGTGAGCTAGTTCTTTCGGCTGCCTTGGGTTCTCTTTCTGTTTAGTCCATCTTATTCAGACTTAGACTAGTTCATTAGATATTCTTATGTTTTGTTTGGGTTGTACCCATTTCCTTTAGACTTTTGGTTCATTGTTAGAGTTTTGGTACATTGACTTTCAGGTTCTAGGCGTTATTTCCGCATTGTTTTTATTATGGATTGTTAGATCTTTGGAAGTTTATGGGAACTTCAATTTTTCTGCATTTAAACCTTCTTTTGTATCTTTAAATGCTTAGTTTTGAGGTTAGTTGGTTAGTAGTTATGGTTCTCCCACCGGAGGGTTAGTGTGGGTGCCAATCACGATGGTCTGAGTCGTGACAATTTTATATTGCCTAGACGTTTCTATTGCTTCATCCTTACCATACAACAAATAGACATAACTGTATCAAATGCAATTGTCAATAAAAGTTATGAGATACTTTTTTTCACCACGAGATGGTGTTAACTTCATATAAAAAATATCAGTGTAAATCAACTCTAAATGATTAGAATTCCTTTCAACAAATTTATAAGAATGCTTAGCATACTTAGAATCAACACAAACTTGTCATTTTTATTTATTGCACTCAAAGTTAGACAAAACTTCTAAGTTGAGCAGTTTTCCTTGCAAGGTTTTGTAATTGACATGTCCCAAGCGTTCATGTCACAAAAACGTTTGACTCAAGCAAGTAAGAACAAATAAAATATTGAGTTTGAAATCCCTCTGTGAAGTAGTTTTTTCTCACAAATATTTTGTTCCTACTTCTTACAATTTTGTGTGATACAAACATTGTTTAGAGTCAACATCTTGCCAAATGTCCTTTTCAGAAGGACCTTTCCATAACTTTCAATTTGATTGTTATAGAACTACCCATGAACATAGTTTCATCGGGTCCAATAAAGGCTATATAATTCAAATGCTTCTTTTACAAAACATGAAAAATGACTATTCACCAATATTCATGTCTATACAAATAGTTATATTTAATAGACATATCTTTTCATGAAAAATCACAACATTTTAAGTGACACTTTTTCATAAAAGAACACAATCATTTTGAACAAGTATACATATAATTTGGTAGTTTCATACTAGTCATAATAAAAGAACACAATCATTTTGAACAAGTATACATATAATTTGGTAGTTTCATACTAGTCATACCATATACAAGTAAAAGAGAAACTCAGCAACCACAATATCAAATATACTCCAAGAATTTTGTGAGTCTAGCATAATACAAAAGTATCATTAAATTTCATATCTTGTGCTCCAAATTTAAATTTAGACACTAAGTCTAATTTTATCTTTATCATAAGCAAAGAACCCCCACATTTTAAATATGATCTCAAAAATATTTTTCAAATAGTTGAAAATAATTTTTTCATATATTTTTTCAGACTATCAAAATGTCATTAGCAGCATAAAACCTCTTTTGAAATTATTATTCTACGAAAAAATTATAGTGCTTCAATTCTCTTTGACAATATTTACATAGTGTCAAAGTTCATTCCACAAAGGCACCTATTGCAGGCACAAAATCACACACTTTAAGTCACTGGTCTTATTTTTTTCTATCACAGTTAGACATACCACTTAGTATTTAGAATACTAACAATAAAGACAAAAGTTTTTGTACAATTTGTTTCTATTTAACAATGAAGTTTGTAGAAAACCAAAAGTACAACACTGACTTATTATGTGAAGTTTTTATATTCTTCAAACCAGTTGCAAAGTCTAATTTATCCAAAGTAGAAAACTACAAAAGTTTTTAGTCTACAAAAATCAGACACAATCAAATTTCACACGAAGTACAAAACTACAAAAGTTTTTTTTTTTCTCCAAACAAAATAAAACATATTCTTAGATTATCACATAGATATGCTTTTCTTTTCAAATAGCCTTCCAACTATAACATTTTGACATACTATTTTATCAAACAAAATATGCATATCTCATTCTGCAAACTAAAGAATTTTAAAGGCAACACTATTTGCCAAGGAAAATTCATTCAAAACAGATGGTTTGCAAATCTTTTTCAAAAGACACACATGATAAATGTCAAAAGAGTTAACTTTTAGAAACTATTTTCCTCCTTAGATAAATAATAAGAAGGTTACCTGGTGTAATCTTTAACCGGAATACCACAAATTTTTCTGGTACATTCTCAATTCGACCTTGCTAAACAAGGCACCGAATTCTGAAGAAGTAGTGCGTTAATCTTCTACTTCCATGATATGTTTCCCTCAATCAGTAGAATACAAGAAATACCAATAGTATATTAATTTCCTTAAGATTGTTGTTCATCATGTATTCCTAAGATACTTAGAACAAAAACTTTGAAAAACTTGATAAGAACCAACAAAGTTTTAAGAGCATTTTCAGAACTAGAAAATTAAAATCAGTAGAGAAAATAGAATCAGAAAAAGATTAGAAACAATATACAAAATATTTTTCTTAAAGAAGAAAATCGAGCCCACTGAATGCACAGTGTCCGCTTAAGGAAATTATTCCCCTCAAGTACCCGAGGTTAATGGAATATATCCTCCCAGGATAGAACAATCTTACTCACCGGTGTATCGGTACCTAAAATCATGGTGTCGAACCATTCAACGGCAGTAAAGTACACTTAGAATACTAGATTTAGTAGTAGTAGAAGAAGTCCAGAAAATTGGTTTTACTTAAAATGAGAGGAAATCTTTCAATTTATAGAAAACAAAGGGTAGTGCGAAAAAGTTCTTATTGTGCCTTACCGGAAAGGTCACAATCCTTTGGAAAAGTCACAATCTTTCGGAAAGGTCACAACCTTTCATAAAAGTCACAACTCTTCATAAAAGTCACAACTCTTCATTTTCCATTCACACCTTTTAAACCCAACAATATTCAAATTAAAGTAAGTCCTCCGATGACTAACTTAATTGTCATCATTTTCTCATTAATTCTCCTAATCTCTATCACTTGCTCCCTAATTTCCCCATTTACTAAAATATCTACTCTATTCCTATTCATCGAAACTCCTGAGTACCACAACTTATACTCGTCCACATTCCGAGCCTTATTTTTTACCCATTTAATTTTTTGAAAATAAACTATATTTATCCTCTCCTTCTTGAGGCTCTATGGACTTACCTATTAAAGTCCCTATTTTTCAAAAAAATAAAATAAGTTGTAATAAGATATCAAATTTGAACCTATAAATTTAAATACTAAATTCGCATTTGAACAATACATAAACGCTAGCCTTCTTTTTTTGCATTATGAGCATCGAGTGTAGAATGTAAGAGTAAGTAGAGAAAATGGTGAAATTATATAGGGAAGATGTTGCAAGATGCAACGTACTAAAGAAATTCAACCAATACCTCATAATGCAAAAAGAATTTCTGTCTGTTCAAAAATATAACAAGAGAATTATAGTGGAAGTCATTCGAGCAACATGTTAGTAATTCAAATAAATATTTATTATGTCTTTCAATTTTAGGTTCGTAGAAGTAGATACTTAAATTTGTAAAAAATTGAACAAATAGACATACATGTCCTATATGACATAATACACACATGACGTCATGTAGGACTCCACTTAGGACGAGTATGTCTATTTCTTCAATTTTATACTCCCTCCATTTTTAAAAAGAATTAATGACTTACTTTTTTTTGGTCTGTTTCAAAAATAATGACCCCTTTCCTTTTTCAGCAATACTTTAATTTTAGTTTCCACGTGACATGTTTAAGGTCGGTAGATTAGAGGGCATTTTGGTACATTTGATATAACTTTGATTTAGGACCACTAGATTTAATTTTTTTCTTTATTTTCCTAAACTTCGTGTCAAGTCAAACTATGTCATTCTTTTTTAAACGGAGGTACTATAAGTTTAAGTGTCTACTTGTGTACATCCAAAATTAGAAAATATAGATATTAATTAAGACCAAGTTAAAAAATACGTTTATGTATTATGCCTATTACTTAGATTTATCAATCAATCAAACAATGTATGGCTGTAATTTTTGCAAGAATAGAATCAAAATGTCAGTTCAATAAAATCAAATAATAATGTAGTCGGTTGGTGGATGGTTTGTGTTGTGTAATGGCTTCATCTCTTTGTTTTTGCTTCTTTTTGTTCTTTCAAACTAGATTAGATTAAGACAATAAATTTACTTTGTTGATTTGCTTGATTATGTTTTTATCTGCAACCCGTGGGCTTCCATTAAAATACAATTATATTTTCATATAATACCTCTCTACAACTTAACAAATGATGAAGAGCATTTCAATATAATTATTAGAATTATGAGTATATCTACTCAAGTAGCTAATAGCATAAGCTAGCTAGAGAAAATGATCAAATGACCCCCCAATTTATTATCGGATTTCCAACTACACACTTATTCTTCGCGGGAATCCTATATTTAAAAAGTATTTTCAAACTTATTAAAAGGAATTAAAACAAAACAAAATCTTCTTCATTTTAAAAGAAGGATTCTACATGTTCTCCTAAAACCCATGAAGAATCAAAATCAAAAACTTAAATTATAAATTAATCATGAAAATTTTAGAGGGAGAAATAATAAATAATGGGGAAGAGAGAGAGGTTTTTCAAATTGGTGTTACAAATTGGTCTCAAATTGGTCTTTTCATCCATGATGATTTTGAGCTGTCGACGGAATCTTCGGGGGATGAATCTGATCACGAATGTTCATGACCCATTTAATGTGTATCTGAAATTGTCTAAGGAAGAAAATAGAACGAAATGTAAGATAATCTGGAAAAATTATTGAATTGGTTGGATGAAAGATTGATTAGGACCGCTATCTTCTAGGCTCTAGAGATTCGGAGTAGATGAAAAGGCGACTTGAATTTTCGTTTTTATAAATTGTTAGAGATATAGAAATTTATTGAGGTAAAAATGGTGTTTATTATAGTTAGGATTGAAGAAATGATTGGGGAAGAAAGGAAGAGGAAGGAGGAGAACTTTTTTTTATTTTTTTTTATTAATAGTGAAATACACGTGTCAAGTGCGTGTATTTCACCACAAGACACATGTCTGGTAATGACATTTCAGGGAGGAAATAATTCCACTTTAAAATAGCTCGGGGGAGGGGGGGATAGGACCCCCGTGAAGTACAACTGTGTAGTTGGAAATCCGATAATAAATTGGGGGGTCATTTGACCATTTTCTCAGCTAGCTATATATATCAGGTTGAGTATAGTGTTAGAATTGAAATGACAAAGTGTTTTGCAAAAACTAATAATTATAAATCTTGAGAACGATAAATTAGACGACAAAGAATAACAAAACCTAAATTAGTTTTTTTGATATGATTTGATTAAGTGACCTACTTATATATATATTTTTTTAAAAACATAAAATCTATTAAGGAAAAATAATAATCTCTCTCCCTAAGCAAACTCTTTAACGAGAATAAAAGATCTTATATTTATTAAAGTTTAAATTTCAATGTTTATTACTTTTAAAAAAATAATAATATATATATATATATATCGATCGCGAGAGAGAGAGAGAATAGTTCTTTTCCACCATGAAAATTATTTGTACAAAGAAAACCTTTTTGAATTAAATATTAATTGTGGTAGAATACAAATAAACTATGAAATTTAGGACAAATTCTAATAACTCTCCCCTTGACCTGAATTTTTTGGTAAAACAATCTTGACCTTAGTTCTTCACCTAATCTCCATGCATTACTTACTGCTTATCATGATTTAAAAATTGAAATGGATTAAAAATTTGAGTCATGTGTGTTAAAAAAATAGCACAAATTAATAATATTGTAGTCCTACTTTTTAAAGTGAAAAAATAGCACGGATTAATATTAATTGTGGTAAAATACAAATAAACTCAATGAATTATTGAATCACACACTTGGAGATAAGGATAGGGGCATGCTATACTCTTTAGAAAGTTCATTTCTTCTGCGTTTATTGATGATACTGAGGCGGATTTCACTTCAACGGATATTGATAGACTGTGAATTAATCTCTATTTCAGTGTCAAGGGAGCTGCTGACTATATCGCACCTTAAATGAAATGGGCTCACCTTATTTGTGTTTGTCTTAAGTTTAACTATCTACTTGTGCATATTCAAAATTAGAGGATATAAATGTAAGCCAAAACCAAGTTAAATGCAAAGTATTCATGTATTATGTCTTTTTACTTTGCATTCTCATTCATTAATAAAAATGCCAACAATACTAATACAATTTTCTCAATTTATTTAGTGTTACAAAAGCAAATTAACTACCATTTGCATTAAAGGCTAGATTAATACCAAGATTTATTGTTTCATAAAGGCAATCCCATTAATCCAATGGAAGAAAAAATATCAATCTCAAACAGATCAGAACTTGCACAACTTGCACCTTCATCATAATCATCATCTTCATCTTCAATATTCTTGTGGAATTTTAGATGATCTTCATGAACATAATTTCTATTAATTCCTTTTATAGCCTCCACATTTTGTTGGTCCATATCCAACTTCTTGTGTCCACATGAAGAACAAGTTGATTTTAATTTTTTGTCCTCATCATTTGAGGGAATCTTTGGTTTTTTCCCATTTGTAAAAAGTGAGCTCAAGAAACTTGATAGTCTACCTCCAGGAGAAATGGGCTGCTTAGTTTTCTTCAAAGCTCTTGACTTTGTCTTCTTAAAACCATCTTCATCATGTTTAGATTTTTCCTTTGATAGAGAAGAATCTGTTGAAAATTTTAATAGGGTATGAACAAATTTTAAGTAAGAGTTGGAGAAAAACTAATACTTGATAGTGTCATAAAGAAATGATAAATAGGATAGAAAAAGAAAATTCATAGACGAAACCAACTAGGACCTATGTTTCTAAAGTGAACCTACATGACTATTTATAAGCTTATATATATTCTTGTAAAGTCCTCAACTACAAGCATATAATTTAAATAAGCAAATATTATGTCCTTATTTTGACTAACAAATTGTGATTAAAAAAGTAGTAGTCTAGTAACAAATTAATAAATAGGTCAAACTTTTGAATTATTGGCTCGTCGTAATATCTTTATCAAAAATCTCTTAAGGACGAGTCAATATTTAATGGGACGCCTCTCTTGGAAATTCACATTTTCTACTAGGGAAATTATAAAGTGAATTACTTGCTACAATATGCTACAATATGTAATAAAGGTGATCTTATAGTATAAAAAAAATGAATGTTAAATATATATATGGACATATATACTCACCATAAAAGTTGAGGTCTTTGGGATATTGGTGCTTGTGATCAAACTTTTCTTGGTTAGTTGAAATGCAAGTTCTAATTGGTTTAGGCCTATTATTAAGACCATAGCAAAAAGAGTCACTATTTGAATTAAAGTTTCTTGATTTCTTCTCTTGGCCAGAATGGTCAATGGAGTGGAAAATAGGCCTATTATAATAGGGTTTGACAAAAAGAGGCAATGAGCATAACATAATGAGAAATTGATTTGGATATACAATTGTGACACCTTATAAGAAGAGGAAGAGAAGAAAACAATTGTGAGTGAGATTATTCTTATTCCACTTTGGGCTTTATATTACCTCTCAAGTTCCTATTCTAGGGGTAAATGAGGAACAATGGAAAATGAATTCAAAAGTTGTTGTTTTTTTACCTTAAAAAGTATATGATATTCGAAATTCATTATTTGATTAATTTATATATATATATATAGTAATTTAAAAGTATGAAGGTCATTGAAATGTTAATTAATTTTTTTGTCCTCATTAAATACTAATGTTAAAAATTTAAAAATATTTAAAAATGATATAGATTATCAATGTCATCAAGAGTCTTTTTCACTACTCAATTAAATATCCATACAACATATAACCTTAAAATGATTACTCCTTAATATTATTGTTTAAAATTTAAAAATATTTCAAAATAAATGATATTGAAGTCATTGTGAGTCTTTTCCACTACTCTAATAAGAGTTAGGGGTTAAAACACATTTAAATTTATCTCATTTTATGGAGTTTCTTAATTATCTGAACTATTAGGAGTGTGAAATTTCTACCCGAACTGCTATCCAGATTTAGGAAAATACTACTAGACGTTGACTAGACCAAATATTTGTCTAGAAATACTTTTTTAATTGTCCGTAAAGTTTTCATCAACCTGACATATATAATAACTCTATTAGCTGACACATTAATTTTTCTAATATATTTTTAATTGAATTTTTTAAGACCCAACGCTCTCCCCTTCCAAGCTAGGGATATTGACATCACGACAGAGATGATACAAGGACTCATGAAAAGTTGGAGAAGAAGATGGTGACGGTTGAAATAAATTAATTTATATGATGATAATTTTTAACTTTTAGTCTTAAATTTTTACCTAATATTAATTTATTTAGAATTGGTACGGTGAAATTATTTTTTCATGTGGAGATCCATGAGGCAAAATTTTTAAATAAAAGAGAGAGTGAAGTACACACATCTTACAAAATTAGTCGAGGTGTGTTTCACTAACTATTGGGTGATATAGTCAGGTAGGAAACTCACACTCTCAATAGTTTATGTATGAAATCAAAAAAATCAAAAAAATAGTTCAAGTGTGTTTTTGACCCTTCAACTCCTTGAAAACAAGACCACATTCCTTGATGATTATCAACAACTTGGGATATATACCATAAATACAATTAATTTAATTTTTTCAATTGCTATAATTAGTTCTGTATTAGCTTATCTTAAAACTTATTTACGCGATCTTTCCAATTATTTCTCCCCTCTCTTAATTCCTTTGCTAAGCTTCTATTAATTATATATAGTCATAACCCTCAAATATTATGTATGTGTAATTTATGGCACCCTTTTATGTGTCCCATATATTCTTATATAAGTTTATTATTCTATAAGAAAATCTAAATAGGAATTTCTTGAAAGGATCTTTCACTCTTCAAGTCAATGAAGTCCCTCTAGGATTTGTCAATCCTAATACATAGTTGAAGGATTGTCACAAAATTTGAATCTGAATAACTATCTGTCTCACTTTTCTTTTTTAAGTAATGATTTTATTTGAATTTCTTTAATTATATGTAAATTTCTTATTATTTTATTTTATACATATATAATTTTGAAGTAGGTATCTAATATTATTTTCACTTGTCACCTTTTCATATAGTGGAAAACAATGTAGTATTCCTTCCTATCCCTACACCCACCCCTCTAGATAATGTCTTAAAATGAAATACAGCCAATGACAAATGATACTTACATATGGACAATCAAACAAAGCCAACATAGTTTAGATATTATATGTCCCTTTATATAAAATTTGTTTTAATAATAACAATTAGGATTCATTTCACATTTTTGAGCAACAGAATTTTCAATTTTCCCCATATTTAAAATACAAATTTTAAGAATATTTGTGTGGTTTAGAAACTTTTTTCGTTCGTAACGTTAGATATATGATAGAATTTCCGTTGTATCGACTATCGACGTCAATCGTAACATGTGATTCATATGATAAACGTATGGGGGACAATCTTCTCAATAATTAGTATATATACTAGTACCTAAAATTTAAACATGTGATTCATATGATAAACTTTAATTTTGAGAGACCATGCATCTTTCTCAATGATTATTGATTAGTATTGATGCCTAAATTTTAATGGTGTTATCGACTATACTTTCTTTAGTTTTTACTCTGTCTCTTTTTTTCATAATAATCACAATAATGATACATATCAGGAAATAAGGTTTAAAATGTAATAATAAATATATAACTTAATTTGAATCGCACTAAGCACTATGAAATATTATATGTCCCTTTATAGTTTATAACAAAACGTATATAAAAGTATTTATCAAATGTTTGATCTCTCATATGAAAAACTGGTTAAAAGAGTCCGTGCTTGTACGGACTCAACATATGTTATTTTTTTTGTCTCAATTTATGTGAAATAGATAAAATATGAAGAGTCAATCAACTTTTTAATACTCCTTCCGTTTCAAAAAGAATGTCCTAGTTTGACTTGGAACGGATTTTAAGAAAAGAAAGAAAACTTTTAAATCTTGTGATTCAAAATTAAAGTTATGTCAAATGTATCAAAATGCCCTTTAATCTTATGGCCTTAAACATGTCATGTAAAAAGTTGAAGTTAAAGTGTTGCCAAAAAAGGAAAGGGGTCATTTTTTTTTAAACAGAGTAAAAAGGAAATGAGGCCATTCTTTTTTAAACGGAAGGAGTATGATTTTTAGATATTTAAAGTTGTTAATTATTGAAATTAATAGCTTTTTTTTTATGTGGTATAGACATGATTTGAAGAGTCGATCGATCTTTAAATATAATTTTTAGATATTTAAGATTGTTAATTATTGTAATTTATAGTATCTTTTTTTATGTAATAATTAGTATCTTTTTTTAATGTAACTTTAATAATATATGTAATCACTTTGTCCAATTTTATGTGGCATTGATAAATAAAAATTATCTGTTGTTAAAATTCAAATAGAGGAGATTTGAATTGGCCTGAAGTAAAAAATAAATATATATATTGTTAATTATTATGATTTATAGTAGTAATTTTAAAATACATAACATACTAAAAAGGAAATATGTGAAAAAAGTTATTCAAATGAGCCCTTCTTTTTTACTACGAAAATGGTGGAGTGTAGAAACTTTATTTTAGTTGTGTGGAAGTACACAGAAGGACGATCAAAAGCTCCTCTCTTTATTGCCTTACTAATTAAAAAAAATTAGTAATACTTTGGACAATTTATGTAAGTACTATATACCTATAAAATTGTGTGTGATGGTAAAATATTTGTCATTATTCCATTGAAAGTGGGAAGGTCTTATGAAATATTTTTTAATAACAATACATAGATAATTCAAAACAATAATTGAAAGATACAATAGTACAATACATAACACGATATAAAATGATATATTATAAGATGATGAAAAACAACAATTCATATATATTATAAAAGTATAGATGAGCAATGACTGAGTCGAGTCCTCAAATGATCATCTAAGTTGTATACTGAATTCACATGGTCTGAGCAAGTGGTGTAATTAGGTATGGAAGATATTCTTCAAATTCTTATTTAATGTTCGATATTCATATTGTAATTCGATTAAAATTAAATTCATGTCATATAGGCCCTATTTCTGAGAGGAACACTCTCAACATAATTTTTTCCATTTTCAAAAGCTCAAATATCAAATTTCTGATTAAATATAAAGAAATTTCAACCATTTCATGACAATTCATATTGATGCGGAATAAATTCAACCAATACTTGCCAATGCGAAAAGATATTTTGTCTGGTCAAAAATATAACAAGAAAACTAGTGGAAGTCATTCAAACAACATGCCACTTTTTCAAACAATGAAAGAAAAGAAAAGGTAATAATATTACTGATATACCAATCAATCAAACAATATAATGTATGAGATGAGTCTAATTTTTGCAAGAAAGCAATCACATAAAAAAACAAAGTGTTTAGTCCAATAAAATCAATTACTCCCTGTTGTTCCTAATTACTTGTCCATTTTTGAATTGACACATTTATTAAGAAAATAATGATTGAAATAGTGAGTTTACCATTTTACCCCTATTAATTATGAAGTGGATGAATTAAAAATTTAAGATTTTCAAGAAGTTATATATTTTTCAAAGTAATTAATTGAGGATAAAATAGGTAGAAAAAATTATTCTTTCTCGATTTGTCAAAATAGACAAGTAATTAGGGACAGAGGGAGTAATAGTTTAGTCGGTTGGTGGATGGCTTTTCAATTTTTTATGAGAAATGTATGTAATTAGCACATGTTATATACTTTCTTTGATTTGTCTGATATTATTTTTCTCGACCACACATGGGCTATCATACTAGAACAAAAGCTAAGCATCCAGCGCTCGTGAAGATGTGGGGGGTGGGTGTCCAAAACTTGTTGGCCTATATACTAAGTGCATCAAATTTTATGGGGTTAGGGTGAATTGGAGGATCCTATGTATATGTACCGACAATATATTTAGGGTAATTTTATAAATGAGATTTAGATAGGATATAATATACGCAAATCGGGTGGCAGATGCACTAGCAAGGGAGGGATCAAAGACTAATCAAGATAATTCCTTTTTGTTCTTGAAAGTTCCGCCGATGTTTGTTTCGAAAAAGTTGGACGCAGACAAAGGAGAAACTCTTTTTGTTAGATCACAAAGGTCATCTCCCACTTTTACTAATTGTAATAGATATGATCCTATTGTATCCCCTGAACACTACTAGCAGGCGTACACCTTTGCTTCTCACATGTACTGATGCATATTAATCATTAATATAAGTATCTTTTGTAACAAAAAAAAAAAGGGTAAAGACATGAAACAATATTATAGGGAGCATCTCAAAGTATTCTGAATAAAGAAATGTAACCACAATAAAATAATATGATTGATGATTGATGTGCAATAAAGAAACGTAAACATACATCAAAGGATAATAAACTCCTTAGAGTATGGAAATATAAGTAAAAGGCATCCTCAAATATCAACTAACCTCCCATCTTAGTACATATCTTCCACAATCTTCTATGTAATATCACGTTTTTGATAAGCTGAAAATTGTGATAAGTCATGTCTAAACAACAGGCTCCCTAATACTTTTCGGTCTAACTTTACCTTTCCTGAAATGATCCATGGCCAACCCTTCATACCTCTGAAGTGGAGCTTACTTGCATTTTATCTTCACATGTCCGAACCATCTCAGCTTTGCTTCCGCATCTTATCTTCCACTGAGGTCACTCCCACCTTGTCCCAAATATCTTCATTTCTAATCATATCACTCCTAGTATGACTACACATTCAACACAACATCCTCATCTCCGCAACTTTTATCTTGTGAAAGTGAAATTTCATGACCGGCCCACACTCCACTCCATACAACATAGTAGGTCTAACCAACTCTATAGAACTTGCCTTTATGTTTACGTGTCACCTTCTTTTCACACGAGACTCCGGATGGAAGCCTTTATCTCATCCACCCAACACCAATTCAATGTGTCACATCACCGTCTATCTCTCTATCTCCTTGAATAATTTGCCCAAAATACTTGAAACTCACTTTCTTTGTGACTTCCTGTGTATCAGGTCTTACCTCCACAGTAATCTCATGTGCTACGTGTCATGCTCCGAGCCTACACCCTGAACGTGGCCGGCACTCGACGTCATTGTTATCCTGAGCGTACCCATAGCATGACATACATGAGCATATATTTAAACATGAGCGGAAGAATACATTTGAAAGCATTTGAAGAGACAAGTTTCATAAGAAAATCAAGTTCATAACGTAAGTCATAGAAATTCAAAACCATTGTCAAAAGATATGAAGATTCAAACGTAATATAATTATTCGTCTATCTATGAAGTCTCTAAAAATAACTGAAAAATACCTACCAGGATAAGGCCCCCGATATACCTTAAGCACATAAACATAAAATATTGAAAAGAGAGACTATGCCCCAAGAAAATAGAAGGGGCTCACCAATAGAAGAAGATATGTAACCTAGCGAGTTGTTTGATCACATGTCTGTATACCTAAGCCTGCATCAGTAAGAGATGCAGCGTCCCCGACAGAAGGGATGTAAATACATATGGAATTGTACTGTATGTAAAATGACGGAATGAAACATAAACATACATATCAAGATCAGTAGAAGAAGTTAACATAGTCATAATCGTATCATATGAAGGTTAAGAGATAAAGTTGTTCAGACTGCCGTAAGGATACTTCTTTCATCATTTTTTAGTTCATTATGAGAGTCTAATAGTGTAACCGACATAAATTACCATGTAAGCGCATGGAGACTGATCTTGGTCCGATCAACTAAGTTATCTCATACCCTTTTAGATATGAGACATACGTCTACATATCATGTGGATCTATAACTAATGCTATTGCATACCTTGAGCATTGAGCGGTGAATGTCAAAGAAAAGTAGAGAAAATGGGTAACTACTTATTTGTATCGAATGTTTTTCACTCAGTGTATAGTATTTTACTGAAATTCGATTAAATTTAAATTCGTGTATTGCAGAGGCCATTTCGAAAATGACGCTTCCAACAAGATTTTTTTCATTTTCAAAATATCAGACATAAAACTTCTAATTAAGAGTACCGGATGATATTGCAACTTGCAATTATATAAATTCAACCAATACCTGACCATGCAAAAATAATTTTTTTGTCTAGCCAAAAATATAACAAGATAATTAGTGGAGGTCATTCAAGCGCATGTCAATTTTCAAATAATGAAGGAAAAAAGTGATAATAATATAACTTATGTATCAATCAATCAGACAAAACAATAGGGAGTAGTCTGTTGGTGGGTTGGCTTTGCCCGGTTACGTAGCATTGTGTGCTGAATGAATTTACTGAACTTATTTGTTGGTTGCTGGGTTGGCTTCATCTCTTTGTTGTTGTTTCTTTTTGTTTTCTTTCCCAAGTATTCTTCTTTAAAACTATAGATAAGGTTGAGATTTAGAATTTTTTCTAAGAGGTTCAGAATTTGAAGCATGAAAGAAGTCAAATATGGTTTAACATTTATTATTTATACATAAGAAATAATTTTAATCATATGTAATTAGTGTAATTTTCTGTTGAAGGGGTTCCGGATGAATCCTCTCAGCTCTACCTGGTTCCGCCCTTGGATGTGGAGTATTTGTTCACTCCCTCCATTTCAATTTGTTTGTCTTACTTTCAGTAATTAGTTCGTTACAAACAAAATGTTTCTTTTCTTTTTAAAAACTTTTAATTCTAATTTTGCACATGACATATTTAAAACCGATCACATGATTAAATAACATTTTGGTACATTCTATACATGGATATATCTTTAGTTTAAGATCACAAAATTGTAAAGTTATTTTATTTTCTTAAACTCCGTATCAAATTAAAATCAGATAAACAAGTCGATACAAAGGGAGTACCAATTATAGGATTATTTGTAAATTTGTTTCATTCTTGAGCCAAGTTTGATCTGTAATAGGGTGAACAACATGCAAATAAAAGTTCATTCTATGCTAATAAGTTTAGATATGTATATTAATGCAAAATTAAAATAAATAACGATAGAAAACAATTGGGAACAACAAACAAATAATATCTAGATTTCTTTTATTTGATTTTCAAACTTAAACCTCAATAATGATAATGAGATGATAATGTTGTTGCTAAAATTAGTTGTGTCTCGTCAATCGTTTCTGCTTCAAGCTGCAACGTGACAACCTAAAATATCTTAACAACTCAATGAATTGGAATGACTTCCAATAATTTTATTAAGTATTCAGGGGCTTTAAATAGTTGACATAAAATACATAATTTGTATAATTTGAAATTTAAAACAACCTAAAATATCTTAACAACTCAAACAACCTAACTAAAATTCAAAATTCAAATTCATTTTAAACTAAACAACTTATTATGCTAAAAACAATTGTAGATTGTAGTAAGTAAAAGCAAATTTCAACACTCTTTTTGTTTTAGTTACTGCAATTTTAAAAACTACTTCTCCTCATTATTTACTCTAGCAGTTGATGGTGAATTTTTCTTGGTTGTTTTTGAACTTGCACATTTTTTGGATATTGATTATCTCTTTTTCTTCTTTTAATTTTGTACTTTAAAACACCTTCCATGCCATTGTCTTGTGTAGAAGTTCTTTTTTAAAGAGCTTTTATTTAGAGAATTATAGGATTAACGTGTTGTTGTAAGTATTTTTCTTCTGCTATGACATAGGTTATAAAATATAATTTCATTTTCATTGACCAAGTATGATAGTTTTTGTATGTGCTTTAAGAAAACAATGTAAGTTGTTGAAAGGTCAAAAAAGATGAAGGTATTACTGATATTTAAGATTCTTTTTTACATCAATTCCTAGAAAATCAAGGACAAAAACAATCACAAAAAAAATTGTGAAGAACGGTCAAAAGTTCAATCCATCAACTAATTGGGTTGGCTACCGTTGACACTCAATTTTGACCCTCCCCGTTAGTTAAATATTTTATTAATTTAGTTTAGTATAAATTAGAGTTATAATTTTGCGTTAATTAAATTGGTTAGTTTACAATTAAATTAATTATTTTATTTCGTTAAGAGTAAGAAGCTCATTAATTAATTTGTATTAATTCGTCTTGTTTAAGTTTTAACCAAATTCATCGATTAAATTCGATATGGTTACCTTTGAAATTTATTTGGGCTATTGTTTAATTGCAATTTAAGCCAAATTCTATCAATTGGTTTCAACCCTTTAAAGGACCGAATTTTGGGCCTTCTCTATTACCAATTTCTAGCCCATCAAAACGCAAAACCCGGCCCAAATTTCAGTTCTAATTAGATTCAGCAACAAAGGCTATGTTCCCAACATTAACAGCAGCATCGTAGAGTGACCAAACGTCTTCACGATTCCAAGCGGTGTCTTCACGGCAACTCGAACAGCAGCAGCAGCAACGGCGGAAATCACGGCAAAAGCAGCTCGCTTTGTCTTCTTCTCCAATCGTCTCGACAAATAGTACGCGTAGCAGCTGCGTATACTCCCTTGCAACCTCAAGATGAAGCCACATAGCATTGCAAGGACGCTTGATCGATCCTAACCCTCCACCTCTCTTCATACCCGTTGATTCTTGTTGAGAATTTTGGAATCAATCGGCATATTCCCTCATTTTGGATAGAATTGGAATTCAAAATTCCCCTTGTTCTTAGCCCCCCCAAAATCGTGCCCTAATTTCGTCTATAAAAGCCCCTCTTCTTCTTCTTCATTTTAGGGGCGGGCAATTTTAAACTGAAAAGAGAACGGCCATTAGAGAAAAATACTAGCTACATAGACATATATTGAAATAGATTTTGAAGTTATAGAGATTGGGAATCAGATTTCGGCTCACACGTTTGATTCTGCTTGGTTCATTGAGGTTTTCGGAGTTGTATTTCAGTGGTGGAAGTGCATTCTAGCTCGTCTGTTCCGTTCGCTGCCCGGAAAAAGGTGACCCCTCCCTCATACTATTATCTTCATCTTCTTTTACTTTCTCATGGTGTTCCCAGCGTAGTAAGGTCGCTACTTCGTTGTTGTGTTGCTGTTACTTATTATCGAATATTGGTAGCTTGCTTATGCTACATATATGTGTTCTTAAATGTTTCCATGATTGTATCTAGTGTCGATTTAAGTCTTGTTGTCGTCCTGTATCTAGTGTTGATGTGTTTTTCTGCCACTTTATTCGAGTTTTATTTTGTTGTTCCACTTTTCGAGCCTGTTTCTTGAATGCCGTTAAATCTGTATTATTTCGTTTATACTGTCTGTCAAGCATAAGGTGTACTACTGTTTAGGTTGTTACTGCTTAATGTTGTTGTTCGCATGAGTCTAAGAATTTTTTCGAGTTAGCTAAGGGTCTATTTCGTTCCAATGGAGTTTATAATATTGCTGTTTGTCTAAATGACTTGGGATACATGCTTATTTTCTCCCTGACTTGAGGATACATTCTGATTTCTATTTTGCTTAAGCCCCATATTTACTGTAACAATGTGATTAGATTTTCTCTTCTTTGATTAAAATTTGGTTGTGACCTTCTCATAGAATTTCGTATTATAGTCTTTCTCGAGCTAACGGGCTGATTAATTCCCTCTCGTGTCTTTTTGGGTTTCGACTTTTCGTTATGCTCATCTTGCTTTAATTTCCTGCTTAGTACACACCTTTGTGTTACCTGCTTTGGTTTCTAAATAATTTAATATATATGTGAGGTAGCATTTTGGTCTGTTTTCTTCTTTTTTCTAATTCTGGTAAAATATGCATTTTGAATATGCTCCTATCCTTAATAGGTTGTGTTGCTTGAAATGTGCTCACATTTGTATATAATAAAGTTTGTTGCATATAATCTTTGTTGAAGTATGACTAATTAGAAATGCGTGTCTATTAGAATAGCTAGCTTTTTGGGCGATCAGCCCCCTGTTTTGTTCCTGGAATATCATGCCTTTGAACAAAGTATAATCACCTCCCTTTTTAAAGTTATTCAAGAAGTGACCCTTTGGCATAATTGATTGGTTTGTTTCAATTCTTGTTTATTTAGGATTATTGTGATAATCTTTAGAAAGCATGTTTTGGAGTTATGATTTTTCCTTTAGTCCTTGGCATGTGATTTATAATAACCATCATGTAGCTTCTTTTGTTAAAGAGCTTGGTTCTGTACGTGTTTGCTTTCATGAAGATTAGTAACTCTTCTTATTCAGTTTTTCTTATTTGTCCAATGATTTCTAATTTCTTAATTCTCGTTTTCGTTGCATGTGAAACTCCATCCGAGTCCCTTGCGGACTCCCTCCCTCCTTGCATATCGAGTTGGGCCATGGAGGCCCAATCTCCACTCTATTCGAGTCAGCCAGCCTTAAAAATCGAAGAACGGGTCCCCGAAAGATTGACGTACAGATGTTCGGAGCAGATATACAGGAATGTATACACCTAGTGTATACGGAAATTGAGAAATGGGCCTAAAAGCCTCCAAATTTAGGTCTTGTATTTTGGGCCTAAGCCCCTCGCATTTTGATTATTGTTATTTTGTTAGTTTAGGACAGGTACGAAATGCAAGAATTGGGCCTAAAGCCCAATAGAGAAATCAGCTCACTTTAGTCTCTTTAGGACAGGTGCAAATGGGCCATAGATCCAAAGCTGAATTTAGGCCCAAGATGGCCCAGGCGGACAGATCCAGACTTGGGCCCAAATTTTCTTTCCCTATCTATTTATCTGTTATTATGTGTTTATTTGTTTAAATTGATTAAGGTTTCAAAAATTCAATTCCCCAAAGGAAACCATTTTGAGTTAACACTTATATTTTTCTAAAATTAATTGAGATTGTCTATTTTCTACTTCACCCTCTTTCAATCTTTGGCTCTATCGAACATACAGGGAATTGGAGGTAGCATTCTACCGATGTCAAGTCATGGCCAGTGTAGGCTTGCTCCGCACAGGTTACATCTGGGCCTTATATTGATATTCTTTTCAATTCATTTTGAAATTTCTTCGGTCCGGGGTACCGCGCAATCCGTTTAGATCTATTTCAGTTGCCAATGAAATGGAATACGGGGGACTCTCCGTCTAAGTGGTTAATCCGATTATTTGCAAGTTAATTATCAGATAACCGCGTGTTAGCGGGCATTTCGGGTGCTTTTAAATCTTTCTCAAAATGTTAATGTGAACCCCAAACCTCCTTTAAATATTTTCAATTGATTTCTGTTGAAAAAATAGTTGTGGCGACTTTTAAAAACTAGTCGTTTTCTTTTTTAAGTAAAACAGCTACAAAAGAAGAGCAGGGAAAACAATTCAAAGGATCAGATGGGTGGCAATTGGTACTTTATACCACTTTCGGAATACGACATTCCAGCCATTCCCAATGATCTTGATATTTTATTATGAGATAAATATATTTTCTTTTATTTTCCAAATGTTCCAAACTTGTATAAATAAATATTAGAGTTTTGATTATTATTAATAAAGTTATTATAAATAAATATTAGAATTATTATGGGATAAAGATATTGTCTCTGATTCTTTTTATTAATTATGTCTTGTACTTCTAAAATGATAAATAATTTGAAATACCTATATTTTAAAAAAATCACGACAAATAATTTGAAATGGGGGAGTAATAATTACCCTAAATGGACATACCAAACTCACCCTAAAAGGAGAAAAGATAATAATCAAATTTTATAATGGAAGTACGTATTTCTCTACATAATAAGAAGGGAAAAAAAACAAATACACCCCTGAACTTTCGTAAATGGTATAGTATGTCATACTTTTGGGATATTGGTGTTTCTGCCGTCCAAAAGGTAGAGCATATAAACCCTTTATACTAATGGACATATACGTGTCATAATCTTATCCACAGACCTGACATTTATTAAATTTTGGATCGACAGATAAGATTGTGCCATGTGTCCCTATTTAGTCTTCTATAAGAGTGAAGGGCATATATGCTTTAGTTTTTGGATGGCAGGAGCACCAATGTCCCAAGGGCATATATGCTCTAGTTTTTGGATGGCAGGGGCATCAATGTCCCAAAAGTATGACGAAGGGTATCTACATATCATTTAAGATAGTTCGGGGTATAATATGAGAAATATGGATATTCAGGTTTACCCATTTTTATTCATATTAAAAACGAGTCGAATGTTTTTATCCTTTTTACCTGATTCTTATTGAATCGACTCATATTCCACTTGACTCGTTTGTTTACCACAATAATTGTATTTATCATCACAAACTAAAGGCATTTGTTGAGGTAACGTAGCTTAATTGTATGAGATTAGCTAATATACTCTCGTGCCTTATTCCTCTTGACACCCAACCAATTTTATATCATTTATTTTTTTGGTTATTATCTTGGTATTCCATGTATTTTTTATGCATCTCGATTAATTTCACGACATATTTGTCATCTTCCACCAACAATATATATTAAATAACTTTATTAACTCTGTCAACTAATACTAGGATAAATGAAAAGAAATCATCTAAGCATTTTTTGTCTTAGCTGAAATTTGAACATCCGACCGCTTCGCCAATATTTAAAAAAAAAAATCATTTTCAAGTCAAAACTTCATATCCAAGACAATGTACATATCTCAAACTAAAGGCATTTGTTGAGGCATTTGCGCACACAAAATTACATATTGTGACTTGATCAACAAATTTCCCAAATTAGTGATCAACATATTGTGAATGGAAGGTAAAGCCACAGCATGAATTTGCAACTAATTAATCAATTTTCATTAGACGTTTTTCGTCAAGAAATACAAACCATTGTAACAAAACTCCCCTTCTATTACAAAGTGTAGTAAAAAGAAATAACTATAATCTCGAAATCTTAAACCTCAATAAATGATAACGGGATAATGTTCTCAACAAAGTTACTAACCTCTATGAACACTCTTAGAGCGGGCACCAATAAGGCACGTTGTTGCTAAATCTAAAATACGTTGTGTATTACGGATCATTGTTGATTCAAGCTGCAAGCGGGTGGCAACCTTCTTCAAAACAAAGTTATGAACTATCAAGTGTTGCATTACATAATTATCGCGATAGAGTGAAGGAAACTTCTCCTCTCTGAAGTCGAAGTAACGAAAATTTCTCCTCCAATAAAGTATCCCATTGACGAAAATACAATCTATACATTCTTTGTTAATAGAACGAATAGAAAAATAAAATCCACGACTTAATTCTATTTTTCTACAGGAATTGATTCCTAGAGTTAGAATCTCAGCCTCTACCTTCCAACTACACATATTGTATTTAAAAAAATGTAGCAATTTGTATTTTTTCATGACGATATCAAATCCAAAATATAACATTATCGTGTGCCCGTAACATAGAGAGGATGGTAGAGGTTTGGTGTCACCCATTGTGTAAGTAAATAATTCTAGAGTGTTTTTGATAAAAACAAACAAGGTCATTGCAATGATTCGAGCAAATAATGATGTTGGGAGGAGGTAAAGATAGTTCATCTGTTATATTGGGCGATGAACATGTGGAAAAAGATGCGGGTGGTAGACGGACGGTTATGAGAACGAGCAATGTGAAAATTGATAAAGTTGGAATCGTGTTGTATTAAAGTGTTCCAAGCTTTAGAAACACAGGTGAGACTTGGCGGGCAGCCATGTGAGTATCTCGAATACTATATCATCTCCACATTGAACTATGGAACTATTTTTTTTTAGGGATTCGTTCCATGCTTGTTTGCTGCGAAGCCTATAGAGAAAACAAGAAGAAATAAACCTAAAATTAATTATACTGTCATTTTAGACACCTCAATGTAGGGGTGACACCAAGTTTTACTTAGACTTTTTGAAATTAATTCATTGGTCAGTTTTTATTTTTACTTAAAATTAATTATTTAAAAATTACCTTTAGCATAAATGACAAATGTCGTCGTTTAATTTGTCACTTTACATGTCATTCGCGAGTGTAACACACATTATATATTTTGGCTGATAGTAAAAAAAAGTGTCAAAATCACACAACCAGACTCTACATGAGGTGTCTAAAATGAACATCGCCTAGTTGAGGTGTCTAAGTGAAACTTGGTGTCAACTTTGAGGCCAGCGATGGATTTGGCCTTATATTTATAAAAGTAGTATGCTCAAGGTTTCTCCATATTTATACTATTTTTTTCAGTTTTACTAAATAAAATTTAATAAATAAGTAAATAACCATATAACCAGCAATGTGGAAAAAATATTCAGTCTTAGAAAGTCAAATTTCTAGTCAAATAGGTTTAGTACTATTATAAATAGTGATAGGAAAAACTAACGGTACACATACTTTACTACCATATATACATATTTTACCTCTAGTTTTAAAAAAATTTAAACATAATACCACTTTTTAATAATCATACCATTTTATTTTTAGAAAGTTAAATCAGATACACAAATTTCTTAAATATGGTATTGAATAATTATCTTAAAATATAATCTCCTTGGATATTAAAATTCAAATTTTACTTTCGCTCACATCACACCAGTTCTTCATGCCAACTGTATATCCCCCCCCCCCCCCCCCAACCACACACACACATTTTTCATCACCTCTACCATATTTTCTCTTCCTTCATCCTAATCTCCTATCCCAAGTTCATCTCTTCATTCTCTTTCTTTCTTCCTTCTCCCTCGCAGATCTTCTTCACTAAATCATAAAAAGATTGAATTGAAAACGGAGCAATACAATCTGATTGTTGAGCAATAAAAATAATTTTGGGTATTTAGTTGTACAAATTATGATTTCCTTTTTTTTGTTTGAGAAGTAAAAATAGGAACAAAAATTTTGTGGTCATAAAATTGTTTGATTGACAGGTTCAGGAAATCTAAGCCGGCGGTGGTGTTTCATCGTCGGAAAAATAGGAATGGATATTACAACAACTATGATTAACGAAAACAAGTTTTTCGAATGGAAAAAAAGAAGTTGAAAGACAAGATCCAGAGTCATATCAGCGCTGGATTCCAGTTCCAAATTTGGTGAATTAACGATTGTCACGCCCCGAGCCTACACCCTGGACGTCGCCGGCACTCGAGAATCATTGTTGGTCCCCAAGCGAACCATTGGCCTAGTTGGCTACTTAGTGGAAGACTAACTCAAGCGATAAAAGGCTTAAAAAATAATTTTTTGAATATTTAAACTCAAAGTAAATACTTAACTCAAACTGCCTGTAAAATACTCAACAATACAAGTATAATAGTTTGCAAAAACATCTCAACATACTGAAAGACTCCTCAACTCTATCTATCTATGAAGCCTCTATTACTCAAGAAGGATGTCGGGACAAGACCCACGACATCTCAAGACAACTGACTAGAAAGTAAATGTGGAGACCTCTGGAATACAAAAAGGCTCACCAAAGCTAACTAGAGTGTAAAGTGATCTCAACGAAGCACATGTTGTCATAAAAGGATGCAGGTCGAATGTCATCAGTAAATGAAATGTACGAGTATGTAATATGACTGAGTAAACAAATAAGTGAACTGATAAGACTGCAATAGATAAACTCAACTGAATGTAAAGGATTAAAGGAATGAAATCATTTAAAACTTTACAAAAACACTTACTCATCTCTGAACCTCAACATAATAAGTGATATAATAAAAATACACTTTTAACTCTATTTGGGAGATTCTCTAACCGACAACCATCACTATGAGCTATGTGATGATACAACGTCTCGTCCACGCTGCCAGAACTGTCTTATACCTTGCCGGAGTATAAGACATCCTCAACTAAGTGGATCTACTAAGCTCTACCCAAAGGCACTTAGGATTCATCAAAAAAGAATGATCATGTACCTATGTTGGCATACATGGTTTATGAGGAATATTGTGATCATTGATGACTCGGAAAGTCATACTGCATAAACATTGATGGCATAACTAGATACCATACTGCTTAAACATTGATGGCATACTCGATTGTCATACTAATCATGTTTTCGAAACTCTTTCTCAAAACTCATCTTTACTTCCTCAAAAACTCAGTTTAAAACTCAAGTGTTGGCTTTAAAAAGCTTCTCAAGATTTATAACTCAATTCATAGGGTTCATGCGGATTATGGACATGAACGACTCAACTCATGGGTCTTAATAGCAATATGGAAACTCAGTACTCAGAACTGAAGAACTCAGAACTCAACGATTGTCATGACCCAGACCGTCGTGATTGGCACCCACACTAACCCTCCGGTGGGAGAACCATTACTACAACCCGACTAAACAACTATTACGAAAACTAGGCGTTTAAAGATACAGAAGCAGGTTTGAATGTCTAAAGAAATATGGAGTTCCATAAACTCCGAAAGTTTAACAAAAACAACTACCAAAACTATTGCGGAAAACAACTCCTAGAACCTAAAAGTCATTGTACCAAAACTCTAAATTCAACAAGTCTAAGAAAAAAGGGTACAACCCCAACCAAACATAAGAAATATTTAACACTAGTCTGAGTCCGAAGAGAATGGACTAAACAAAAATGAAGGATCCATGGCAGCCTGAAAGAACTGGTCCACCCTCAAATCCGGTCTCGATAATTGATCTCCTAGTTGAGGTCTATCAGTAGCCGCCTGAAGATGCCCTATACTCAACAAAGAACGAGCAAGTTCAGTATCAGTACACAACCACAGTGTACTGGTAGGATCACGCGGCTATTCCAGTAAGCAAACATAGGCAAGCAATCACAACACCGCAAACACACATATACAGAATAAATAGATCAGTTATCATTTCAAGATCAATATATATTTTTCAATATTAACGACAATAGGCATGAATATAATAATCACAATGGTCCTCTCATGAAACCCACACCCAAACTGTTAGTGTGTCGGAACGTGACACCCGATCCAATATATGTGTCGGAACGTGACACCCTATCCAAAATCTGTGCGGAACGTGACATCCGATCCAATATATGTGTTGGAACGTGACACCCGATCCAATATATGTGTCAGAACGCGACACCCGATCCATTCAGCACAACTACAGTCACAATCACACCCATAATGAACATTACTCATAATCATACAATCAAGTATTAGGTTCATGGCATGTAAGTGTTCATATACATATACTTATTTGCATTATATGTGATTTACATTCCTTATTCTCATACATGCATGCATACAACGAAGCAATTAACCGGCATACATCACACAAACAGGAAATCAAACCATCACCTACCTCGAAACCAAGCTTGAATCCTCCTAAGACACTTGAGCCTTCCCTTTCCAGATTCTTTCCGTTTGTTCTTGGTCTAAAAACAATCAATTAACGCAAGGATCAATAAACAAGGCCTAATTTACCTGGATAATAATCAATCTATCTATCAATTAGGGATTTTTCCACCATTAATTCCAGGCTAACCCCATCTGCAATGATAATCACCCTAAATTCTAAGTTCTACGGATAAAAAAATAGATTAGGGGAGTAATAATCTTACCTTTAGCGCTAGAAAATGTGAAAAACTGCTCTGGGTCGTCTCTTAGCTCTCAAGAACGAGGTTTTCCATAAACAAAGGATTTTGGGGTTTTTTCCCGACTTAATTCGCGACAGGCCCGCCACAGCGGGACCCAACCCGCCACATCGTCCCCGCCCTGGCAGAACTAATCCCACCCTAGCAGCTTGAACGGAGACAAAAAGTCTGAATTTGAGTTTCAAACTCCTATTTCATAACACACCTTCAACCCTTGACGTTCAACAACTACCCGTTCACGCTAAGATCAGTTTCGGGAGTTCTACTCTCCCAAATTCGATTCCGTAAAGCCATACAGATTCCTTAACGTCTTGGCTATCCACTCATGTGGTCAAAGTCATAATTAAACCCTCTGTTTATTACCAGATTTTCCTAGACCTCACCTGACTCAGATTTCGTCCAAGTCTGGCCTAGACTAGAAATTTCCAAGTCACTACTCAAAAGTTTTATGGCCCAAATTCTTTCTCCATTGACTTTTCCATAATGACGAAGACCGGTCGTTACAATAGATACCAATGTACCCATCACTCGTCCCCGAGTGATAGACTAGGAAAAATTGGCTAATGTAAGAGTAGAGTAGTACTTGAACCGTCGAACAACTGGGATACTTGTCTCGCATATCCTTCTCAGGTTTCCAAGTAGTTTCCTCAATCAGACGATGCTTCAATTGAACTTTCAAGGAGATGAATCTCCTTGGTCCTCAACTTCCGGACATCGCGATCAAGAATTGCAATTGGTTCCTCCTCATACTGAAGGTTTTTGTTTAACAAAACTGAGTCTCATTTTATGATGTAATCCTCGTCCTCATGATACTTCTTCAACATGGACACATGAAACACCGGATGGACTCCAGATTGCTTCAATATACTAGCTCATATATTTTTAAAAACATAACTCTTTCTGTGGTTTGAGATTATTACTCAAAAATCTTTCTCTTAGAAGAGTTGGTACTCATAATTGCTCATGAAAACTCTTTTAGAAATCGGTGTTTCCTCTCTACTTAAATGTAAAAAGATTTACTCTTGGGAATACTTAGTTCCCATATATCATTTTAAAGAAAATGAACTCAGCTCTACTCTTCCTCAAACTCATATGCTCAAGTCTTAAAACAAATTTAAAAAGGTTTGCGAAAGACTTCTTAAAAGACTCGAAGGAACTCTCAAGACTTGACTCTTAGCTCTACCTTGAATTTGGATTATGAATTCAAGGTTATGATTCATGTTATGAATGATTTCTAGATGTTTAGAAGTAGTTTAGAGTGTTTAGAATCAATAGGGAGTGAAGGTACCCTTTAAAAGAACTCAGACGGACTAAACGACGGAGAACGGGTGGGAGCAGACGACACTGGCGCACTGAGTGGCGCAGGGCGCCAGCCCCTATCCTACAGACCAGTAGTTGGGGCACACTGGCTGGCGCAGGGCGCCAGGACCCAACTTACATGAGCCTTCTTATGGCGCACTGGCTGGCGCAGGGCGCCAGGACCCAACTTACATGAGCCTTCTTATGGCGCACTGGCTGGCGTAGGGCACCATCCTCTGCCCAGATTCTTTCCCGATGAATTTTCTTCTCGTTTTCTGACCCTAACTCGTCTAGAATCGAATGGTTTCTTCCCCAATCACTTAGATTCGAATACCAAATAAAAGTATAAAAAATATACTCAAAAACAACTCTTAAACTCCATACGATTATCTCAAGAACTCATCAAAACCTCAACAATCAAGATTACGAATGAAACTTCAAGAAAACTCATCAAGAACTCAAATTCTTCAACTTCAAGAACGAAATTGCGCAGAAAATAATATGATTGGTGTGTGGGTGAACGAACCCAACACTATGAGAACTTACATACCTCTTAGGGATTAAACCATTGGCGAAACAACCTTCGATTCGCAAGAAAACTTGAAGAACGCCTTGACTTTTCTCCTTTTCTCCTCTTCTTGAACTTCTCTCAAAACCCTAGCGTAAATTTGGATTTGTAAAACTGAACCAATTCAGTTTAAACCCCTAAATATTACCAAAATTCATTTTAAGCTGATGGGGTAAGGAAAAGACCAAAATACCCCCATTAAATTCGGGTAACTTTCCTTAACTGGATAAGCTAACTTCAAATGACCATATCTCTCTCATAAGCTCAAAATTTAGCAAACTCGGTGGCGTTGGAAAGAGAATTCCAAGACCTTTCATTTGACATCTTATGGGCGACCTAACTCATCCTGTACTGAAGGTTATGGTTGTTTGAAGTCGACCCAAAACTCACAACTTAATTTTAACTTGAAAAATTCCAGATTTAGTTATTTCCAATTTAGCGCTTTCTAACTTTAGCTCTATCTAAGGCGGGAAGTTACAAGGCAGGTGGCTGAGGGAGAACAAGCAATGTGGGACTTGACAAAGCCGGAATCTTGTGATATCAAAGCTTTAGAAACACAAGTAAATCACATCAGAGAACCGGTGAGGGGTGCTAGGTTAGTATGTCGAATACTATGTCATCTTAAGTAATTACTTGAACTCTAAAACTCAATGTTTCAGGGACTCATATATTCCATGTTTTGTGTTTCATGCTGCTGCAAAGCCTACATCGAAAGTTAACAAGAAAGTAACGTAGCTTAAATGCTTAATTGTATATTAGTTAATCTTTTGTTATATTCTCGTGTTTTCTTCCTTTCAACACTTAATCGATTTTCTTTTTAATGATCATGGTGTTCGAGATAGCTTATCCTTAATAGTAAATATACTTGATTATTACAAATATCTTAGAAGAATAAATATTAAATGAATAGAGCTTATATCTTAACACATAAATAAGGATACATAATAATTAATAAAAACTCCTAACTAAAATTTCTCAAGGGACATATAAAAAGAAAATACAACGGATAATTAATCATCCGTATATTTATACAATTCTCTACAATTACTGTTATTGAAGTGTTTCATAACATACATAAAAATTATATATTGCAACTTGAGAAAACAAAGCGCATCAAGTGAACAAACCTCACCAGAATAGTTATTTTGATTTGGTAAATATAGTAAAAACAAACAAATAAAATCTCGATTGATTATCAAATCTTATAATGGGATAATGTTCTCAACAAAGTTACTAATCCGTGTTAACTCATAAAGATGCTTAGAGAACCCCAATGAAGCAGGGGCACCAATAAGGCTCGTTGTTGCTAAAACTACATTACTTTGTGTATCATCGATCGTTTCTGATTCAAGCTTCAAGCTAGTGGCAACCTTCTCCAAATTAAAGTTATGAGATATCGAGTGGTGCATTACATAATTATCGCGATAGGGTGAAGGAATTCCAAACTTCTCCTCTCTAAAGTCGAAGTAACTAAGAGTTCCCCACCAATAAAGAGGAAAATACAATCTTGGTCAATAAAACGCGAAAAAGAAAATCCACGAATTAATTCTATTTCTCTAGGGAAGTTGATTCCTAGAGTTAGAATCTCAGCCTTTAGGGGACGATCATTTATGTAGTTAAAAATACGAAGCAATTTGTATTTTTTCATGATCGTATCAAATCCTAGAAACAATTTACTAGAGAGGATGGCAGAGGTTTGGTCTGACATTATGTAAGTAAATAATTCGAGAGATTTTTTGATAAAAACAAATAAGGCCATTGCAATGATTCGAGCAGATAATGACGTTGGGTATTGGATGTGAATGTTCTAACAAGACGCGGGTGGTTGATGGACGGGTATGAGAACGAGCAACGTCGAAATTGATGAAGTTGGCATCACGTCGTATTAAAGTGTTCCAAGATTTTGAAATACACGTGAATCGACTTGGCGGGCATCCATGAGAGTATCTCGAATACTATATCATCTCCACATTGAACTATGGATCGATATGTATAGCTTCTTCCATTCTTATTTATATGTCGTCCTTACTAAAAAAATGTTCTTTACTATTTCTTATTTTACAAAATCAATGCATAAATGACACTATTCTTCCTATTTTACCCCTGTGAGTTATTAGCCTTGAAAATATATATTTGATCAACATAGAAAAACTAAGTAAATAATTCATATTAATTGGTCAAATTAATTAATCAAAATAAATTAATTCATGTTCATTGATTGAAAACTTGACTTCAGAAAAACATTGAATAAGGGTAGAATATTAAACTTACTTAGTTTCTTAATACACGTGAAATCTAAAATAATGGCATACAAGGAATGATTCGAGTAGATAATTAATGACCTTGTGCCTGAATAATGATTTAGGGATTAGTTCCAAGTTTTTTTTGTTTCATGCTGCTTGCAAAGCCTATAGAGAATGTAAACAAGAAGATTAATCTCTTGTTATATTCTTGTGCCTTCTTCCTTTCAACACCCAACCAATTTTATTTTTTTTATGATCCTGGTGTTCGAGTTTCGACCACGAACTTTCGTGCACCTCAAGAGTTAATATCTCAGATGGTCACTCAACTATGGACTCTTCTCTCAGAAAGTCACTCAACTTTGGTTTTTAATTCAAAAGTCACTCAACTATAGATTTTTTCTCATAAAGTCACTCAATTATAAATTTTTTCTCAGAAAGTCACTCAACTATAGATTTTTTCTCAGAAAGACTCAACTTTGAATTTTAACTCATAAGTCACTCAATTATAAGTGTTTTACCTATAAAGTCACTCAACCATGAGTGTTTTTACTTACAAAGTCACTCAACCTATTTAATTAATTTTTTTAATTAAAATTTACTTTAATGAAATTTTTATTCCTAAGCCAAAAATAAATAAATTAAAAAAGGTATCCATTTCTACGGCCAATTATACTATGCTTAAAAATATCCAATTTCATCGTCAGTATATATACTTAATTTTTTTTTCAAACTGGAACGATGTTCCTATAAACACATATTAAACATAGTGTAGAAAATAATCGGAAACATGGAATTTAAAGGTTCTTAAAATAATAAATTCTAACTATTATATTTGGGGGAAAGGGTAAAATAAAAGGATCACTATTATATATTTAGTGGATCGAATCAAGTAGGTGGGTCATCTTTTTACCATTTTAGTTAGAAATAAATATTTCATTTAAGTAAATTCTAATTAAAAAAATAATTAATTGAATAGGTTGAGTGACTTTCTGAAAAAAGAACTCATAGTTGAGTGACTTTCTGAAAAAGAAATCACGGTTGAATGACTTTTGAGTTGAAAACCAAAGTAGAGTGACTTTCTGAAAAAAGAATCAATAGTTGAGTGACCACATGAGATATTCTAAGAATAGGACAGACTCTCGGCTAGAATTTGAACTTGAGACCACATCACCAATATTTTTCTTAAAACTCATTTGAAGTCGAAACTTCATATCCAAGATAAAAATTCTCAAATTAGTGATGAAGAATCTATTGACGAATACTTACTAATACAAGAGAACAATAGTTATTTTGATTTGGTAAATGTAGTAAATAGAAACGAACACCAAACAAATAAAATCTCAATTTACTTTCAAATCTACATGATAACGGAATAATGTTCTCAACAAAGCTGCTAACCTGTTTTAACATAACATGGTTTGGGAACACCAACGAAGTTGGGGCACCAATAAGGCTCGCTGTTGCTAAAGCTAAAGTACCTCGTTTTTCGTCACTCGTTTCTGATTCAAGCTGCATTGTGGAAACCTTCTCAGAATTTGGATCATTAGAGTTACATTTCATGAAAAACTTGTTGACAGTATGAGATATCAATCCGCGATTTTCATATATCTCGCGATAGGGTGAATATTGAACCACCTTGCTTTCTGACCATGAAAGAATTCCAAACTTGTTGACAGTATGAGATATCAACCCGCGATTTCCATATATCTCGCGATAGGGTGAATATTGAACCACCTTGCTTTCTGACCATGAAAGAATTCCAGGTTTATATAAAAAAACCTATGATTAAAGAACACTTATTTGATTCTCAAAATTTGAAAATCATCACATACGTTTGAAATAGAAGGAGCAATTATCTAATTATTGATCCTTTTATCAAAATCATGAAAAAAAATTAGAAATAGCTATAGTTTGAGGCCGAATTCCCACATAGCGATAGTTTGGATAACGGTTGAAACCTAGAGAGAATTTTTTTAATTCGTTTTGCATTATCATAATTTGTGTAATCACTCTATATCAGCGATACAATAACGGATTATTGATCCAGAATGAATTAGTGAATTTTAGAGAAATTCAGAAACTATCAGAATATTTGATAAATATAATGTATAATTTTATATGATTAAGTAATAATTATTCCACAATACTTTGGACAATTTATGGAAGTGTATCGTGGTAGAGTTATAAAGGGTGGCAAATCATAGATTGTATTTAAATATGACACGTGTCATGATATTTGTCATGTCTCAGTCACTTCTAATTTGTAATATAATTGTTGAGTTATTTATTAATTAAGAAATGAAAGAGAGAAGTCTTTCTTAATGTTGCATTTGGGGCAACATGTCATGATGTCTGTTTTTTAAATAATGAAGGAAAAAAAGTGGTAATAATATTACTTATGTACCAATCAATCAAACAATATAATGTATGAGTCTAATTTTTGGCTTTTTGCAAGAAAGAAATTAAATAAAATCAAACTGTCGGTTCAATAAATACAAATTAGGAAATAATAATAAAGTCTAAAGCCTAGGAATAAGATAGCTAAAGCCTTATTTAGGGCTAATGAGATAAATGAAGATATTGGTGTTGTTGGTTGGTGGCGTTGTGTACAGAATGAAGTTGAACTTATTTTGTTGTTTTCTTTTCAATCACAAGTATTGTTCCTTAAAATTAAATCAGATTAAGACATTTCAAATAAAATGTTTGAATCTGAATATATATATGAGATTAAGATGTTGTCTTTAGATCTAAACACTGAATGATTATGACTGTTTGTTTTTCAATATTTGAATGTGCATAATTTATTTATTTATAAACATAATAAAAATACAAATCAAACAAAAAATTATTTAAATATTTAAAATATATTAATTTAATAAAATAAAATTATTATTTGATTAAAAAACGCTAGTGATAGTGTAGATGGTTTGTAATAGTGGTGGTGGTGATAACAGTTGGTTTCAATGGCTAGCAATGGAGGTGGTGATAGTTATGATGGTTGGTGTTGTTGTGACTAGCATGATGGTGGCGATTGATAGTGGTGATAGTTGTGATCGTAAGGTTGGATAATGTTAGTGGCTGATAATGTTGATTGTGGTGGGTGGTTGACGACGGTATTGATGGTAGTTGATGGCGGTGCCAACTGAGATGGTGAAGGTGGTTAGCAGTAGGGATTAACCATAGCAGTAGTAATGGCTGATAGTGGTCGTTGAGATGGTGGCGGTACTAACAATAGTGATGGTGATGGATGAAGAATGTGTGGTGGTTGACGATGTGTTGGTGGTAGTTAGTGGTAGTTGGTGGTGGAGCTAGTTTTGATGGTAGAGGTAGTTGGCAGTAGGGATTGACCGCAGTGGTGATAGTGGCAGATAGTGATCGTGGAGGTGGATGTGCTAGTGACAACGTTGGTGATAGTGGTTGAAGAATGTGTGGTGGTACTTAACAATATGATTGTGGTATTTAGCAGTGATGCTAGTTGTGATAGTAGAGTTAAATGTAATAGGGATTGACCATAGTGTTGATAGTGGCGGTGGAAATGGTGGTGGTGACATGAATAATGATGGAGGTGGTAGGAATAACACTTAACACTAGTGGTTGGCAGTGGTGTTGTTTGCTAGTGGTGATTGTTATGATAGAGGTGGTTGGTGGTTGACGACGGTCCTGGTGGTTGACAATGATGACAGTAATTGTGATTGCAAAGCCAGTTATTGGTGATAGCTGGTGATTATGAATAGTATGGTAGCTGGAGATTATGGATAATATGGTGGTGAATATTATGTCACATAAGAATATCTATTAGTAATAATATTAAGGTTTCATTCAAAATCTTAATGATATGACCTATTTAGACTAATTAAGTGTTTAAATCTTAATAAAAATAAATACACTTATTCAAATCCAGACCTACATTATGTGCAAAAAAAATGAGGCTAGGATATGGTAGGTAAGGATCCAAGGAAATTTTTTTCAGAAAAAAAATAATTTTCATATTCGTTTGGTCAAAAAAATTGGCAAATATTTTCTCTTGGAAACTATAGTTACATAAAAACGAGAAAAATGATTTTTCTAGTAGAAATAGAAAAAACAAATTCCACAAGTGACATTCCATATTAATTGTAATTTGTATGTCATGTCTGCCCTCCAATACTCCCCATCCCTGTAAATTGTAACCCCCATCCCCCTATTAATATAGATCCTAAACTTAGAAGAAAAATAAAATTTCTATAGAATATTATTAAGCTAAAAAAAAAGAAAAACAAATATTCTACATTTGGTATAAACTCAATTCAAAATTGGCGTTTTAATTATGTACTGTCTATCATTTTTCTATATTTATTATAAAAGTATAAATATAAATATTAGTTAATTAATTTTTTAAATATTAAATTTTTTTTATATCTTTTTAAACTAATTTAGACTATATATATTGCACTTGTGCGTCACGTTAGTATAAAAATCACACACACATATATAACACGATACGATCGATAACTAAAATAATCAAAAACCATCTCTTGAAGTATAATAAGATATATGTATCTAAAATAATCTAAAGAAAGTGTACTTCACAATATTTGTGAAATGAGAGGTGAAGAATTAAGTCAAGAATTATGATTTGATTTGTTTGATGATTAAATTGGTCCCAGAAAAGGTTGTGAGATGAATGAATACAAGAAAAAAAGAAGGTTGGTCCCTGTTACCCCATTTAAATTGAGGAGAAAGTGTATTTTCAACTCACAAATCTTAAACTTTGATCAATATTTTATCTAACCATAATTCATGTTCAAATATAATGGTAACTTCAACTGTGCAGCCTTTTTAAGTTCGACCGAAAGAAACTGAGATTAAAACAATTAAAACTTCGACTCAATATAGATCATCTTAATTAATGGATAATTGAAACAATTAAACTCTATTGGTGGAAGATATTCAAATATTCTTGATTATTCCTTTTTAAGAACTCAAGGAACAATAATTATTATTTTAGGAATTTAATTTGAGATTAAGTTGATAATTATTTGTGATAAAATAAGTGATAAATGTATTATTTATCAATAAAACTTGTATTATATTTGTTTTATAAATTGTTCTCTGTAATATGTATTAAAATTGTATTATAAATGTATTAAAAGTGATCAAGTGGGGAAAAAAAATGTTATTGCTATAAATGATAAATATTTTCTTAATATAGTATATTTGTGTAAGTTTCTCTTTTTTCATCGTGTAAGAGTATATATTTAAAAAAATTATATATTCTTATAAATAGATCTAAAACAGGTTCAAAGTGCTCAAAAGTCTTCTACTATGATTTTCATGTGTTGCTACTTCTCTTTCATGTATAGCTTCATGTTTTTGAATAATAAGTTAGACACGTACATATATTCTAAAAGAGATTTGCATTTTGCAAGTTTTTGTTTTTGATGATTGTACCCATATATTATTACATAATTTAAATCCAAAAATATCAAAGCATGCAAATGTATGTGTTTTAAAATTAAATTTGGTCAGAATATGCATGAGTTGGGATATTTAAAAGGAGTTGTTTTGTACGGGATAAAGTGCGCTTGGGATAAAATTTATATTATGTATGATTGACGGTATAAATTTATCCTATGACAAAGTTATACCATCAACCTAACACAATATGTGCTTAACCCAACAAGGAAAATGGATAGTGTAGGGCTACTTGACCATGAAGACACTAAACAGGGGAAAATATTAACATTGAAGCAAATACTATGTGCTTCTCATTCCACAAGAAGATGAAAATCCTATAGCTAAAGTAATCCCACATAAAATAGGGCCAAAATTAACAGACATTTATTCATTCTTCAGAAGTTCCCTGTCCAATTCAGATGACCCAATTGAGGTTGCTGATACGCACCCACTTGAGCTCCGGGAGCAGCTGCAGCCATACCAACCCCGACATTTCCAGCCATGGCACTGCCCATATGATGAGGGTTAGCCATTGCAGCAGGCTGAGGTGGATGATACAAGCCCGGAAACTGCATATGGGATGACTGTGCAGCAGCAGCTGCTGCTGCAGCATTGAAAGAAGCATGTCCACTGTGAGATGGGAGATAGGTGGCATGAGGAGTTTGCCCAGACATGCTGTAGTATGATCCTGACTGCATAGTAGAAATATCCCTTGGATTCATCCACATTTCAGATGTCTCCGCCTGTCAACCAATATTGAAAGGACCATATCAATATCAAATTAGCAGCCTCCATAGAAGAATATTCGTGAAAGATGGTAAATAAGTCTCTGTGGTTCTAACAGCAATAAGACATCGGTCAGCAGTCTACACATTAACACACTTCAAAAAAAAGGACAATGTCCCCGTTCTACATTGTCCTGCCTTGGCATTAGCAAAAATGACAGGCAGACACATATTTCAAACCAAATGAATAGGCATTTGTTTTAAACCTTCGTTAGACTGCCTAAGCTTTAAAAGCTTAACCACTTTACTTGAGTCAAACCATAATTTAAACCCTAAGGAACTTCGACTAAACCATAATTTGAACACTGAGGAACTTTGACTGGTTAGACCAAATCTTAAGACTTAGGCCAACCCAGGCACAATTTGATATATTATTGTCCATGTGGGTCTCTCGATTTCTCTCCCCTTTTTCTCCAAGTACCACAAAATTGTTCTCTATAGTTTCCTCTGTTCAACACGATCCCTTTAGTCCAACCTCCCTCAAGACCTAGGGCTATTTCTGTATAAAAGGTGAGCTCATCTTCTCTAAGCACTAAGAAGACCAGAATGACAAAGAACAAGATAGTAGTGCGATTAAGATATTGCAGACATTACAAAGGTTGGTCTTAGGATAGGAAACGAAGGCGGTGGAATCACAATAAAATTACTTGCTGTAAGGAAATTAAAGAAAAATCTGACCAATAATGTATATAGCACGGATACTTCTATGAGACCATTGATTTTTTCTCCTTTTATTCTTTGGGGCAAGTAATTGATGGTATGGCAATGGGTATTGTTGTATTCCATAAATATCAGACTGTGAAAAACTGTAGTTGAATCATAAAAGTGAAAGGAAAAATGGATATTTACCTGTGGATTAGGAACATAGAGATTGCCATCCTTGTACTTCATCCGAGATGAATCTTCAAGACCTGTTGCACTGCCAATTACACCAGGAGTGTTTATAGCATAGCCAGTTGGACTAGTAAAATTTCCAAACCCTGAAGCACTGCCTGTGGGAACAGGCTTGAACTGCTGGATTCCATACTTGAGTCCATTTGCGCTAAGATGGGAGCCACCACCAGGCATCAGCAAGTAGTTGCTACCGTTTGGCGGATGAGGGTAAGCAGCATTACTAGAATAGCCAGGCATAGCCATTGGAGGAACATAGACAGGAGAGAAAACATGGCGGTATGGCATAAGATTAGCGTAATGGGAAACATGAACTTGGGGATACATCTGTGCAATTGGTTGGTGCTGTTGTACTTGCTGCACCATTGGAATTGACGATGCAGGCATGCTATTTGCAGCGTGTGAACTGAGGGCCTGAAATTCAGAAAACATAAAAAATTGTAATATCACAGAATAAAGTCAACCTAAAGTACAAATGAATTCATACATGCACTCAGATAAAAGTCGAAAGGTGTGGTTTATCAAAAAAAAGGTCCAGCAGTGTAGATAATATATGGATATATCTCTAAGTCAGGACCGCAATTTGGCACCTGAAGAGGAGAGGCATAATGATTGTTAAGCAGTTAAAAAGAGTGAAAATTCAATTTTACCTCTTGGGGACCCTGGTCGCGAAGAGCTTCATCTACTGCAGGTCTAAAATATGGTATATCATACCCAGTTTGGGGATCATAGGCCTGCTTGCATCCCATGCAAAAGCGCAAAAATAGAAGAGGAGAAGGATCAGAGAATTAAAAAAAGAACATTAGAAAAAATAGCACAAACCGAATTACATGAACAAACCAAAGAGAACAAAACTCACCGAGAAACTTGATAAATTAGAAGCATTTTGCTGCTGTTGAGACTCTGGGGGAGTATATGATGCACTGTTATCTTGAACCAACCCAACATCTGCATAATTACCCAAATCCTCGGGACTTGAAGACTCTCTATTGTCTGACAGCTTCTGATCTGAAATTACATCAGATCCAGGAGAAGTAGACTCTGGATTCTGAACGCGATCATCAGCCAAATCTAATTGCTTGCTCCCAACAGGATCATCAGTGGAAGATTCAGAAACCAAAACCGACAGTCTACCACAAAATTTGAATCATTTCCACAATCAGTAAACATCCAACATTCAAACTTAACAAGGGAGGAAACAAAAACATCCTTCCGCAATTTCCTATTGAAAGACAAAAGTAGTTGATTTGAAAACATAAGGCATCAAAGATCATTGCGGCGGCGAATATATGCATGTATGACTCCTTATTACTGCCTATACTGTCTGGCGGATTACATGGGTATTTAGGCTGTTACATAGCTTGCTAAATAAAATGACAGCCTTCTCCATTCCCTTCTATAAGGATACTAGTAATGATAGACCCATACTGCACACGGACCCAAGTTCTACCTTTAATATTAACCTGATTTGTTTAATCTTCTTTTTGTACTTCTTTTTTTTTTTTTTAAATCTCTTCTTTTTTTTCTTTTTGTACTTCTGTTTTGTTATATTTTATTAGGTTATCGAAAGCGCAGTTCAACATTTTCTGAAAGGATAAACGGTAAATCATGCTTATCAAACTTGAGAGTCTAATAGCACCGTTTAACAAAAAATTGCAAGTGTACTCATCAAATTGTCTTCAAGAATATTATAAATATTGATGATAAAAAAGCTTGGTTAAGCATCAAAAAGTCTTCAAGAATATTATAAATAGTGAAGATAGAAAAGCTTGGTTAAGCAATGCAACATTGAGTTGCTTGTTATTTTGGAATTTGTTTGAAATGCAACATAAAATATATACTTGTAAAATAAAAGGAAGCAATAGTTACTCTTCTTATACCTTTCAGTGATTAGGAAAAACGCTTTTTACTAAGAATGTCGGAACATGTAATTAAATGGTTTTCATAGGCTAGAAAATTTTAATAAGTTTATAAATGTCATATGAATAAATTATGTGTATTTTTACATTAAACTTAAGTTTTCATTGTAACTTATAACAATTCTCGTAAAACAATGTACTTTAATCATTTTTCACGACTTTTTCTTTAATCGAGACAGAGAATATGGTACAAATGAACAAAAAGGGATATCCAAATGACTCTGCTCTGTCTATTGTACACACTTTCTGCACCTAATAATTTTCAAGTCTGTGTTACACACTTTTTTTATTTTAATTTATGTATCTTAAGTTCCTTTTTCATTTGTTTAAATAAAAATGTCACTTCCTATATTAAGTAACTCTTTAATCTTCAATTCCAAGATCCACATATCATGTTTAATATCATAAGCTTCATATGGCTTTTTGCTACACTACACACATCTTCAATTTTATCACCATAAAATTTGAAAGTCTCTTTCTTATACTTCATGTACATTCAAACTAAGACACATAAAATGAAAAGGCTGAAATAATAAAACACAATTCATGTGACATATTAAAAGACTGATTAGAAATAGTACTTCAAAATTGATATCTTGAATCATAATCAAAGCACGTGATTTGATGAAGTTATCGAAATTTTAATTGGTTCCATCTGAGTATATTATAGGCTTAATACATACCCACAGCCCCTTAAACTTGCCAGGATATTCCATTTAGACACTCCAATTAAGTTTTGTTTCAATTGAACACCTCAACCCCTAATAAAGTGTTCCAATTAGACACTTTTGGGTCAAATGTTGGGGAAAAATTGAGTGGTCTTGTTCGTCTATTTGGTAGTTAAGTTAACCACATACAATATGTCATTTCATTTTATTATACACATTCACCTTGATAAGCCGTAAAACCACATGCATTTTCTACTTGAGGTTGATGTGTATAATTCATGGACAACATAATTTACGTGGTTAAATTAACTATCTAGGTCGAAAGTGTTTACCTGAAACACTTTATTAGGAGTTGAGGTGTTCAACTGGAACACAGCTTAGGAGTTGGCTATGTATTAAGTCTTATTATACTCCTAATTCACAGTTAAAGGTATTTTGGACATTTGGGGAACCAAATATGTAGCTTTCTCGTCCTCTCCTTTTTTAGAGAAAAAATGTCTAACAATGGACAAATTGGTCTTTCAACTTTATAGTTAAGGGCTTCCCACTTTCATAATATTGTGGAAGCATAACAAGTTTTAATTAGAATCACATACGCTGATCTTATGTGACTAAGAATACTTTTAGAAAAAATCTTCCTGCTAATTAATGTGTATTACAAGGTGATCGATACAAATATCAAGTTGATGCTATCGTGGTCATATACATTTTTGAGTCATGTATCACACTGGGCTAATAAGTTTGGCTTGACACTACATGTTTTGTCCATATATAGTCCATTCTGGATTTTTTTTTGCTTTGTATCAAAGTTTACAGGAATAAACAAATTTACCAGGACAGAACAGTATGACCTATACATCACTAACCTTGATGACTCGGTCTGTGATTCTTCTTCCAAATCTTTCACAGATTTAAATTCAGCTCCAAAGCTGCCAAAGGTCAGGCGACACCGGTCAGTCTCAGAAACACGAATATGTTCAGCTATGATCACATTCTCTGAGATGTTTAGCCTTGACATCTTATCTTGCAACTGAGATCCTTCTTTTTCCAAGTCTTCTGACTTACTAGTTAAAGAGACACCTTCAGAAGGTTTTCCAATAACCCCGGGATCTGTAACGCCTGACTTCTTGGTTAACTTGGGCTTCCACTGAACAGCTATATAAGGACAAAAAAAGAAAATGGAGTAAGGTTGATCTAGAAAATGAGCACATTTAGAAAGAGGCAGGCAGCGCACCATTCAGAAACCATATATGCACTAAATCAGATGGAGATGGTAACTTTCAGCGCACTCCCCCACCCCCCCCCACCTTTCTTCTTATTCTCCTGCTTACTTTAACCCTATTCTTCACACATGAGTAGGAACTGAACAACCTTTTCTTTATTAGGATGCCCCTAAACCAATTGAAATAATAGCAGCAAGAAGAAAAACAAAACATTCATATTAAGATGAAGCGCCTACCTTTCTGATGACCCACAGATTGATGCAGTCTGTTAATATGTTGATTTCCCGAGAGAGACTTGCTCATTGGCAAGTTGGATTTAGGGGAATCAGATACTCCACTCTGGTCACTTCTAGAATTTGAGCTCAAAGGTCGGAGTGATCCTTTAGAGTTACCAACATCCTGTCGGACCTGCTCCATGTGAGAGTTTGAAGATGACCTGCTTTGTGAAGATGAGGACTTGGCAAAAGTTTCAGCGGACTGGCGACGAGCACCCACCACCCCTACCTCACGCTTAATAGCACCAACTTTTGCAGCCGGTCTGGAGTCAAGAGATGGTACATGAACGGGATCTGAAAAGGATGAATAAACTCCAATGACAGAATTGCTAGATGATGTAATAGAATGTGGCCGAGAACCATTTGGCTTCACCCCTCCTATCTGTGAAGCAGCATTTGAAACAGATGCATGCATTTCTCCAGACAAACCTTGACCATTAGTGCTACTTAAATTAGCACCATTAGAGTGTGTATGTTGAGAATTCCTATTTGGAGCTTGAGATGAACGACTCCCAGTGGATAGAGTATTGCCAGAGGTCCCTTTTGAACTGCTGCAAATTCCAACAAGGAAAACATATACATTAGTAGCTCAGACTCAACACCCTATACCATATGTACAGCAAATGCAGTAAAAATGATCACAAGAAGTCAAAGAAGATATGTTGGCAATGCCGAGCCAAAGAACTTTTAGGAGTTTTAGGCTTTAAAGATAATAGGTAAAAAAGCAAAATTCTACGGTACATGAATAGAGGTATGATTCTCATAATAGTGTGGCACAGTAATATTTAAGGTACGATATATCCGTGAATAGTGAATGGCCAAAGTAGGTCGAAAATCAACCAAAAAATTAATGGTTATACGATAAAAGGTGTCTACATTCATTCAATTTGAGTAGGATAAAAGGATAATAGTCAATATGCAACGATGGCCTCTGGATATCTTAGGAAAGGAGTACCAAAAAATGTATTAGACATGACATAGATAGGGAATCATTACACATGCAATAACAACAGTAAACAAGCACATGTCAACTAAACTACGTTACCTGTTTAACTATTATGTTTAAATTTGATTAATTGCCTGTTCAACTATAATTTTAAATATATTAATCCCACGGTTCAATATTTCTTGGTGTTCATGTTAGTTATAGCTATTAATCTGATTTAAGATGGAAATGGTATATTATCAAGGTAGACCCACAAAAAATTATTTGGGAGAGGTGTTCAATTTTCCTTAAATCTAAATGCAAAGAAGATTGAAATATGCAGAACTGACACACAGGTTACACATACATGAACATAATTGGCAGGTTTATATTGCCAGTAGCCCGGAAGTTGTGCCCAAAATAAAAGGCAAAGGGTTAAGAGGGGGATAAATAGCTGTTTACCATAAGAAATTGATCACCATTTAACTCAAACATCAAGATATAAGCCATGAATATTGTAGGAATGCACCTCAACTTCCAAAGTATACATCTCACAGCATTCAATCAATTCCAGGTCCACCTTTTAATTTAACAGCTCACTGGATATTGTCTAACTTAGAAAACGAATATTTAATAAAAATATATTATGTGGAGGTCAACGTACTATACTTACGTTACTTTGATCAGCCAGTGCTCTCTAAGTATGGAAAGTATTACTGTATTATAAACAAGAGAGCACAATATACCTTTGTACAGAAGTATTTGAAATCGCTGGTTCAGCAGATGTAGAAGTCTGGACAGCCTTTACCACTCTATTGACATTTTGGTTAACTCTATTATCTCGCACAACACGGAATTCTCGAGTAAATCCTGCATCTAGAGATAATTGGCCATCAAATTGCTTACCTTAACGTACCTCAGGGAACAAAGTCAAACAACTAATAAGTATGTTATAGGATCACCAGAAATTAACTGAAGAAAAGGAGATACAGTTATCACTAGTGCTGTTGTCAAAAGATGCACTCTAGTAATGCTTAAGCTTCACAAGAAAATCTAGCTGAAAAAGTAAAACATTAATTGTTTAAGAAATATATAGGAAAATAATGTTAGATAAAACGAAAAAGAAATATGTTTTCAATTAAGAAAAATTAAAAGTCTCAAGCAGTCGGAACATCTTAATTAAGAACTTAAAAACTACATTCCAGCATTAGCACATCTTTGACATGGTTTTTACTTCTTATATGTTTTATTTTACACAAGTGCTAATTAATTTACCAGGAAAAAAGATAAGAGAATGGTTTTACTTATTTCAACTAACTTACAGATTTTTTCTTCTTATTTTAATGGACATTACACATTTGTATCTTTGTCCATACAATTCTTGTTTGTATGTGTAGTTTCTTTTCTTTTTGCATTATACCCTACATATACACAAACACAAAATGCTTCTCAGTTTCTTTACTAGGGTGTGCACTTCAATTAAGCTCTGCCCTAAAGACTCCTGCGACATAACTTTTCTGCACTTTTGACTTTTGACATCAATGACTGGTAGTTTTCTTTTTTGTTGTAAATATCAAACTATCAATGAGTGGTAGTCCAAAAATACATGACATTCAGTTAAAACTAAGAAAACTACAAAATTCACAGGAGACACAGGGTACGCAGGAGAGTTGAATATCATAGTGTCAGTTCGCTGATTATAGCAGCTAGGGGCTGGGTTTCCTAATGATCTCATGTATCCTAATTGTTGTTTTAGTCAGTACAATACAAGTCTTATTTACTTATCAAAAAGAGTTGAATTTAACAGTGGGGTAGTGTAGAGTGCTAACAAGAGAGAGCAGACACATTAGAAACATATTATGTATAGATATATGAAATACAAACATCAGAGAAGGGAAGTATTTGACCGACATCAATACCCATTTGACATAGTCTAGACAACATTGCAACAACATCCAATACAAAAGCTGACTTCTCTAAGCAGCTAACCATCTGAACAGATATTATATAATCTATTCACTTCCAGCTTCTTGAAGAGAGGTAATGAGGAAATTTTCAATTAAAGGAATCTTTTTCTAAAGTCTTCCATACGTAGAATGCAAAAAACTAAGAAAATAAATCAGCCAGCAATTACATATTGCCACTAAAAGCACTTACGACTGAGATTGCAAAGACCTTAATCCCTGTCTCCGCACCGATATATACTACATGTACATCTGATGACCCCCTTAAGACATGGTTCTCAGCACAAAATCGAGCATGCAGAAAGAAGCTTTCTTCATACAACTGGTGCACTTCTAATGCCCTTTCCTCCACCAATAGAACAACATTTACAAACATCTAGAAGCTTATGGGTGCTTTAAAACACTCTATAAGTGATCATCCTTCAGCAACTAAAGTGTGAATGTATTCTATTGCATAGCAAAAGGCTCAATGACCTCCCACAACCAGCACCTCCCCAGGAGATCTAGGACCTTACGGTACTACAAAACATTTTTTTGATAAAATAAGGTATTTCATTCATAAAAGGGCATTAAGATTAAGGTAAACATAAGAAACTTAAATCTGACATAAGATCAAATTACCAGGTAAAGCAGTTCGATTGTAAATCCCTCTTCGGATGTTATGATTGATGTGTGTGTTGACCCTCATTTCCTGTGCACCATGCTCTGAATAACTTCCATTTTCTGGAGCAGTAGAACTTTTATACCCATGGTTCTGAATGAAGACGAAAGATAGTTTCAGTTAGAATAAAGATAAAAACTGTAGTAAAATAACAAAATAAGTGCAATCGACAATTGTACATTGTTTAGAGCTATCAATCTTAGAAATCAACTTCAACAAGAGAAAGAAACATGCAATTTCCTTGGAGTTAGAGTTGACTGATTTACCAAAAAAAAAAAGAAGTATCAAATGTTTGTCTGACAGCAATGGACATCAACAATAATAATCAGCAAAGCGCATCACATAAGAACTAGAACCACAGAACAGTTTGAAAATATTTACCTCTTTCTTTCTGTCCCTTTTTCGCTTCACCTCATGAAATGGATCTGAAAGAAAAAACTGAAGCATTAGGCACACTTCACATCAGAGAATTAAGGGAAAGATGATGATTTTTTCTGGTGAATACAGATTGTTCCATATTGGAGGATACTGCAAAGGCTAAAACCAGCACCAAAATGCAGCAGTCTCAACGATATCCATCAGAATACCAAAACCGATTAGCACACATCAGTTTTCTACTTTTCTAGGAAGAAAAGTTGAACTATGATTAAGCGATTAACTTTTATGTACTTATGGTGGAAAGAATATTTTACCATCTTATTAGAAAGAGCCAACTACAATTCAAGTGTGGATTGATAATTTGAAAATTTAGGAAGGTAAACTATATACTCTCAACCTCCAAGAGGTAGAGGTAAGGTATGTTACACTCTACCCTCCCCAGACCCCACTTTGCGGGATTCAACTGGGTATGTTGTTGGTGTTGTTGTTGTTGTTATAAACTACATTACATACAATGACATGGTATATAACTTAAATCCTTATAACTAACACCACATCTCCCCTTTCTGATGCATGTAAATAATTACAGTGGCCCATTATATATAAAAATAACTTGCAGGAACTCTACATCAACGATGTACACCAATGAGCAAATAGTCAAACCTAACTGCTACAGAACATTGATGAATATAAAACCATTCCAAGCTACTGACAATAGTACCAACAACACACCAAGTGTAATCCCACAAGTGGCATCTGGAGAGGGTAAAGTGACCTTACCCCTAACCTCATAGAGGTAGAGAAGTTGTTTCCGATAGACCCTCGACTTAATATAAAACATTTCCCAGCATTTTGAAAAAGAGAACACAGAAATAAGTGCAGTAACACAACAAAATAATGTGAAATGGAAAGATCGGTAATGACAATAAAATAACGTGATAATCGAAGCACAAAAAACATAGGTGGTAACCGAAATCGAAGAATAAGAAACTGCAAGAATAGTACTAATACCATTGGTAAGAAAGAAGGTCCAAATACGACCACCAAACCTATCCTATAGGACAGCCAACAGAACCTCAACTACCTTAGTACTCAACCTCCAAACCCTACTGACAATAATACCAAAGCCTCCATTTCCCGCTCTCCAAGACTTCCAAAAAAGGCAGTGGCCGATGCACCAATTTGACAGTACATGCAAGCTCTAACAAAGAAACATATATTTGAAAATGTCCTTGTGCATTTGCATTAAATCCATAGTCACTACCCATTAAACAAAGTATTTGGGTTCATAATCCAAGAATGTCCTCTTAACATAACTCCTACTACCGGGCAGCAAACACTAAATGAAATGCAACACCAAAAAGTTAAGTCCTTTTTTATATTTTGGCCCAAAAACAGGTTTGAAGCAGATTTTGGGATTTGAAAAACTAGCCTCTCAAAAACTAGATAAAACCAATATTCGTCCCAAAAAAAATGCCTCCAAAATCTATGGCCAAAAAGGTCCTTACTTGTACTAATTTGATCAAACAAAATGCAGCATAAGCATAAACAAAAAACCAACTTTTCAATCACAAACTAGTCACAATAGGCTTGTACAAATCCTCTATACCCATTCAGCTCTAATTAAGCATAAACCAACAAAAAAAAACAAAAAGGGGTCGAATCAAACACCTTGATTGAGCAATTTCTGAGCAGTTTCATTAGGGTCCATGTTTGTTTCTTTAAGAGCCACATATATATCAGCATCGGAATGATTTCCAACAACTTCCTTGATAGATTCTAGTATTTCCCGCACGCCGGCAGATAGAACATGAGTCCCACTCTCCGGTTTAGAACTCGATACCATCTCCAACCAAACCAAATTCACAACTGTTTTGAAAAAAATATATGCGAATGAGTATAGCAGTATATTAAATTCTTTGAAATTTGAGAAGATGTGTTATGCAATCATTTTAGGGTTTTTTGGATTCGGTGTGGCGGAGAAGAGAAGTACAGAAAAACGGCTCTCATGAGGGTTTTAAAGAGTCTTAACTTTACCATTTTGATTAGGGGTTTATTTGGTGTTATTATTATACCCAAATTATTGCCTCTTAATTTTGTTTTCTTAAATATTATTTTCAAGGTAAAAAAAAAAAATTATTAAAAGTGAATTTAAATAGTTAATTATTGCTCGTTACAATCTTTGATGGTATTAATGTGTAATTAAGTCTGTTATGTATATTTGAATTGAAGTTTTACCAAAATAGTTTGTTTGCCTTCATAAGATAAGACGTAAAAATTGTGTACGCACTATTTTTTATGAACTTCACTTGTGAAATTACGCTGAATATTATTATGTTGCTATTCAATATATTATGTAATTAGTTGGAATGCGTGAAGGTTGAAGATTAGCTTGTAAAAATGATTCGGTTGATTGGATTTGTTATAAGAATAGTAGAAAGGTGGGTGTATTCTTTTTTCATTTTCATAGTATTAGTTTTTATTCTTCATGTTTTTCCTTAACTTTAGATTTTTATACCACATGTTATTCTTGAGCTTCGTTATTTTGTTTCTTGTTGTTGCTTCTGCTTGTTGTGTTGTATCTTTTTCATCTTTCGTTCAGTCGAGAAGGTTTATTAGAAACAATCTTTCTACTTTTTCAAAGGTAGAGATAAGATATGCGTACACTCTAGCCTCTTCAATTTCACACGTTGGATTACATTAAATTTGTTATTGTTATTGTTCAATATATTATGTACTTCATCCGTATGAGTTCATAATACAAGACCGAGAAAACTACGTATTTGATTTTGTTGTGTCATTACAAAAAAAAAAATGAAACTTAGATGATTTTCATAAATAGCTATAGTTTGGATCATAATTATGATTAATAACTACAGTGTGCCTAATTACTATTCATAGCAACAACTTTAAAGAGGAAAAAAGCGAGCGAGATGAAGATCAAGAGATAAGAGAGGCGAGTGAGATCAAGAGAGATAGATAAGAGAAGGCGAGCAGGTTGTATCTTATTTACAACGTGTATCTCGATTGAAACTAAGATACGCATTTACACAATCTCTTCTTTCTTTCTCTCAAATCTCGTTCGTCTCTCTCCTTATTTTCATAATCTCGCACATAAATATACATATTAACTTTGAAACTAAAACATAGATACAGAGATACACTTTGAATCACCCCCTAATATAAATATACAAATACAGTTTGTATCAATTTTCTGTGATACACAAATGAAACAAACATTTATATAGTGTTTAAATATTGTATTACCCCTAAAATAAATATACATATACAATTTTTTTCTAAAAATAATTGTCTCATCCATATACAGTTTATCTGATACATAGACACAATTGGTTGTATAATATATATCAATCGAAAAAGATGAAATTTGATAACCGGTTATCCGTTTTCCTGATAAATAGATAATAAAAAAAATTATGATACATAAATATCATTGATTGTATCAATCTAAGAAGAAGAAAAAAAATCAAAGATTAAACAAATTAAGAACCCAATATGAGAATTTTGATATAACGGCGTTGATCCATCAAAAAAATAAATCAACAATCAACAGCCATCTAGAAAAATTTAAACAACAAGAATCACATGTTTAGATAAAAATAACTCAAGTAAGACTTTAATGAGATTTCGAATTGGTATAAGAAACATAGAGGAAGAAGGAGAAAGATTCACATAATGAATTAAAAAGAGGGAGAGATAGAGAGAGCGAAAAGGGAACGTAAGAGGAGAGAGAGAGAGGCGAGCAAAAATGAAAGAGAGGGGAGAGATTTGCTATGAAACCCTAAATATTGTTTTATTAGATAACTTTTTGAAAGTATCGCTAGACTATGTATATATAGTAGCTATGTTTACTTAGGTAGTTTTTCCTAATTTTATAGACCTCCCTTCAAGTTTGATTTGTAACATTAAATTTCCCTATAAAAGTTATAATATATTCCTTTTTTAATTATACTCCATCTATTTTAAAATAAGTGAATTGTTGATATAATACACACCTATTAAGAAAAAAAAAGTTTAGGACATAATTTGAACTCCACTTTTCACTTTGTCACGATCCAAAAATAGACGTGATTGCACTTGTCTAATCCCACCAAGCCAAGTCAGTCTCAAGCACAATAATACGAAAGGACTGTAGAAAATAAATCAACAGTAGCATAAGAGCGGAAAACTTAGTCATTCTAAAAATACCCCAAAATCTGTCACGCGTGCAAGCACTAATATATTAATACAAAATTGAAAGATAAGTACAAGTCTCAATTTCTTTGTTTCTCGAATAGAACAAGCATAAAATAAGGAACAAGAGGGCCCACTGGAATGACAAGCAGCTACCTCTCAATGTATCATCTGAAAGTCTCGAAAAAGATGAAAAAGAATGATCACACGGGTCCGGGTTCAAAACCTACACAACTGTAAAAGTAAAGAGTGAGTACCAAACAACATGGTACTCAGTAGTTAACCAACTAAACCAGGTAAAACTAAGCTTGAATACGAGTGCTCCTTTCATCTCAACTGAACCGCCGCAGATACAACCTGCATAGAAATCAGTTCAACCCAACAATTTACAATACACACCTCACAAGACTTAACAATCATAGTCCAACAGTCACAGTTCAATAATCAAAAATTATCAAATATGTCAATTGCAATTATCAAGTAGATCAATCACAAATGTCAAGTAGATCAATCATAAGTATCAAGTAGATCAATCATATAATATTCAAACACTTGTCGGAATCATTTCTCATCGACTTTATATAATGTCACTTGCCGGAATCATTTTTCATTGGCACAATATTAATAGCCGGAACCATTTCCCATTAGGTTTATTTAATATCACTTGCCGAAATCATTTTTCATCGGCATAATCATTACATGTCTCATCACAGTGTACAAAAATTAATGCAAATAGGCAATTTCACACCATAAGAAAGAGACAATAAACTCAAGAAATACAAGACCACATTGATGTCATCAAAGCATTTCATCAATCAACAAATTAGGATCAAAATCAAGGCAATTCACAAAACACAACTATCGACACATTGCCTTTTTCATTCAATCCCTTTTCACATTCATTAAGATCAATCAAGTAGAAAAATTGAACCTATCACCTCATTCTCATTACTCCGCAACATACACAATGAAGGAAAATACAAGATTCTACAAAGTTTACAAGGTTTAGAAATTCACTTGCCTTAATTCAATCAAAAGTCAATCTGAGACTTGAGCTTTTTATTTTCGAACAAGGTCAAAATTTACACAATATAATTCAACAAGTAATCACAATAAGATTCCGGAAATAACAACATACATATCATGCTCTTTGAAAAATGGGTCAAAATGGCTCAAAAATTCAATTCCAAAAATGAGGTTTGAATTCGAAAATCTTTACTTGAAAACGTTATCCATGACATTAGGAACTCATTGGTGAAAATCATTTTGAAAGAGGATTTAAAATCAGTTCACAATCATCATTTTACCTTAGAACTCAAGTTCTTGAAAACCTTGCTAATTGCCAATCAAAAATCTCAATTTTTTTATGTTAAAATCCACAAATGATTAAAGGGAATAGAAGTTTTAGTGTCACAAGGACTTACCTGTAACACCCAAAAAATTTTGAGCTAAGACTCAAACCATTATTCGTTATAAGTAATATTTTACCGAGAAATTTAAATTTTTCTTAAGTGTTAAGGTCACTAGATGTAACACCTCGAGTTCCAAAAAGAACTTAAGAGAAATTCATTCAAGTCATCCGTAAGTTCTTTTAAGTTTTGGGTCAACTTCAAACAACCATAACTTTCAACACATAATGAGTTAGGTGGCCCATAAGGTATCAAATCGAAGATCTTTGAGTCCTCTTTACAACACCACCGATTTAGCTAAAATTCAAGTTCAGATGAGGAATATATGACCGTTTAAGTGCAGCCTCTCTAGATAGGGCCTTTTCACCCGAACTAAGGAGGGGTATTTTAGTCTTTTTCCTTACCCCCACTTAGTCTAAGCGTGAATTGAACCCAATTTAGGGTCTAAACTGATTAGAACCAGATTCATTCACCCCCAAAACGTTTAGGGCTTTAGAGAGAAGATTCAAGGGGAGAAAAAGTTCAAGGTTCCAAGTGTTCATCCAAGATTTCACCAAGAACCTAGTTCTTTGAGGTATGTAAGTTCTCATAGTGTTAGGTTCGTTCGCCCACACGTCAATCATGTGATTTTTATCCGTAATTTCATTCTTAAGGATGAATGATTTGAGTTCTTGAGGAGTTTCTTGAGGTTTTGTTCTTCATTCCTTGTTAATGGAGTTTGATGAGTTCTTAAGGTGAGAGTTTTACGTTTGAGGATTGTTTCTTGAAAAGTTTTGAGTAGAATTTCGTTTACATGTATTGGGTTTACAAATCTGAGGGAATTTTGAGGAAAACAATCGATTATAGGTGATTTAGGACAAAAAATCGAGAAGAAAAATTTGTTAGATTGTTCTGGGGGAGGGGTGGCGTGGGGTGCCTGCAGTGCGCCAGAAATTACCCTCTGAAGTTGAGGGCGCCAGGGTCGCCTGCCCCCGTTCTTCTTCCGTCGTTCATTCCGTCTGAGTTCTTTTAAAACATATATTCGCTCTCTTCTTGATTTTAACTATCCAAACTACATTTAATCATCGAGAAATCCTATATATCATAGTCGTGATACTTAAATTCATAATTCAAATTTGAGGTAGAGTTAAGAGTAAAGTTTGAGAAAGTCTATTTGAGTCTCTTCGAGGAGTCTTCTACAATTACTTATAATTATTTCAAGACTCGAGTAAGCGAGTATGAGAATGAGGAGAGTGTATTCATGAGCCTACATTATTATTGAGATCCTTGAGTCGAGTTGTTCATGCCCATAAATTCCGCATGAACTCCATAAATTTAGTATCTTTGAGAGGAGTAGTATCTTGGAGTTCTAAGTTCTTGAGTATTGAGTTCCTAATCCTGTTGAGATTATATTCTTAATTATGGGACTACCATATGTTATACATGAGGTCCTTGAGTTGAGTTGTTCATGCTCATGATTCCGCATGAACCCTATGAGTCGAACATTCTTGAGATGAGTAGTATCATTGAGTTCTAGAGTTGTTGAGTTCCGAGTATTGAGTTTTATATATGGTTATTGAAAACCTTTAATTGAGTCATTCACATCCATAATTCGGTATGAACCCTATTTTGAGAAGTCTTTTACCATTATTTATAATTTGTTTTAAGACTTGAGTAAATGAGGATGAGGAGAGTTGAGTTTCATTTTTCAAAATGAATATATGGGAACTAAGTATTCCCAAGAGTAAATATTTTTACATTTAAGATGAAAGAAAACTTCAATTTACAAATGAGTTCATGAGGAGTTTTGAGCACTATCTCTTTTAAGAGAATCTTTTGAGTAATAATCTCAAAGTTTGAGGATAAGGAAATATTTTTAAACATATAAGCATGAGTAATATTATTGGGAGTAGTATTGAGCACCGATATGGGGACGAGTTCAGACAACTCAAAGTCCTCATAAACCATGTATGCCAACATGGGTAAAAATGGCCATACTTTTTAGATGATTCCTTATTGTTTTAAAAGCATAGCTTAATGGATCCACTTAGTTGAGGATGTCTTATACTCCGGCAAGGTATAAGACAGTTCTGGCAACGTGGGCGAGACGTTGTAAGATCACATAGCTCATAGTGATGGTTGTCGGTTAGAGAATCTCTCAAATAAGAGTTATTATTGTATTTTTACATACAATTAAGTTATTATTGTATCTTTACATACAATTGAGTTATTATCTACTGTTTTAAAAGCTTTTCCATACATTGCATCTTTTATTGTTGCTTTATCCTTGAGTATCTTGAGTTGAGTATTTTGAGTTGAGTATCTTGAGTTGAGTATCTTTGAGTTGAGTATCTTGAGCCGAGTATCTTCGAGTTGAGTACCTTACCATTGAGTTGAGTATCTTATCCATGAGTGGAGTTTGAGTTTGGTTGAGTGAGTTGAGAAGAGGTAAGTATGTTTCATTTCTATCAGTTCAAACTTATGTTTATACTTTAGAATTCCCCTTACATGCTTGTACATTTCATGTACTGACGTCATTTGGCCTGCATCTTTTATGATGCAGATATAGGTAATCAAGGTCATCAACAGACACTCCGTTGATATCACTTGCAGTTTCAGTTAGCTTTGGTGAGCCTCCTTGCTTCCGTAGGGTTCCATTTTTACTTTCAGTTGTTAGGATGTTGTGGGTCTTGTCCCGATAATCCTTTTGTAATAGTAGAGGCTTCATAGATAGTTTAAAGGTCGAGGAGTCTATCATTATTTCCTTTGTTGTTGTAATATTTTGAGTCCATGAGGCATTTAACTAATACTTGTTGAATTATTTTCAGACGATTATTAGAGTTGAGTTTAAGTTAAGTTTCTAAAGTTATTTTTACATCATGAGTTTCTGTAACACCCTGGAATTTAGTAGGTTAAACTAGAGCCTAAACGTGAGGGTTAACATCAAGAGTGAAGGGCAAGGGCCAAGGGAATTGGGTAAGGGCCATGGCAAGGGGGCCAAGGCTGCCAAAACATGCCTAGCCATTGCCCACCATGACCACGAGGGTCTTCACGACCCGTGGTGGCCACCACGAGTCATGGTGCCACCCGTGGTGGGTGAGGTAGTGAGCTCATAAAGTTGCCCAAGAATGGCTCCCCTTCACGAGCCATTTCACGGCTCGTGGTGAAGACCACGGACTGTGGGAAGGCTCGTGGGGTTGCCTTCACCACTTGGGGGCTTGCCAAGTTAAGGGAGGCTACTGGTCAAGGGACCACGGGCACCACCACGAGCCGTGGTGCCCTTGACGGGTTGTGAACATGGGCGTGGTCCCTGGCACCCCACTTTAAAATGGGGGTTATTTTAGGTAATTCTAATTTAGGTAGTTATTAAATGAAGTCATTTTGTATTATTTTAATACACCTATATAATCCCTTTTAAGTCATAAACCAACCCATTTACTCCATTAAATCCCAAACCCAAAAGAGTTCATCTTCTCCAAAATTTCTCTCTCTAGAACTCAAGGAAGAAGAAGAGTAGAATTAAAGCTAGGGCTTGAAGAATCAAGGTGTTTTCACTCAAATTTCTTTGGAGAATCATAACTAAGGTATGGTAGTCCTTCATCCATGGATAGTTTTCATCCATGGAGTCCCTCCAAACTCAATTTCAAAACTAGTGAATTCCCCAAAGTTAGGGTTTGACTTCAATCTTATGGGTTGTTTCAAAAAATGTTTTAGTGGTTGATTTATGATGGATTATGATTGAATTGATGATTTATTGTCTAATTGTGATGAATTTCTCCCAAGAACCCATGAAATCCCTAATTTCCCCAATTATGAACTATGATGTGGGTTTGATGATTATAGAAGTATGATATGAGATTATGCTTGTTATAGTTGGGTTATTTGAATTATGCTATAATCCATGTCTAATGAATTAATTCTAGATGTGTTGATGAATTATGATCCATGGTCCTTGAAAGGACAATTTATGATGTTATGCATGTTTATAAAGGTTATGTATATGCTTTAAGAACACTTCGAGAGTAAAGTGATTATGACTATGATGTACTTGTGGTGTTGTTGAAAGGCTATTCTCACACACACACTTATGAATGAAGTATGAATGAAGTTTCTATAATTATGATAATGATGATGTGTTGATTGAAAGGCTATTCTCAATTATACACTTATGAATGAAGATGACATGTTGTGAAAGGTTTTCTCACAATATGGGAATTCTTTGGTTGAAAGGCTATTCTCACCTATTGAATCTATGAGCTATCTTATGAATGATGTTGGGTTGAGATGGATGCCCATACATGAGTTGAGGCGGGGTATCTAGTAGCAATCTCATTATCCCATTTCTTCCATAATAATGAACTCAAGTAATGAAATGTTAAGTACTCCGTGGGTAATAATGCTAAGCACCGAGTGGATATTGATTGAGATAGAAACTCATACGTGAGTTGAGGCGGGGTTTCTAGTAGCAATCTCCCTATCCCATTTCTTCCATAATAATGAACTCAAGTAATGAAATGTTAAGTACTCTGTGGCGAATAATACTAAGCACCGAGTGGATATTTATTGAGATGGAAACTCATACGTGAGTTGAGGTGGGGTTTCTAGTAGCAATCTCTTGAGATGTATGCCCATACGTGAGTTGAGGCGGGGTACCTAGTAGCAATCTCGTTATCCCATAACTATGTGCCCTCATAGGTTATTAGCTAGTGGATCCACCTAAGTTAAGTTAATGGTTCTACCTTAGGCAAGTAGGACAACCCTTTTCGGTGTGGGTAACACCGGATTCCATGATTTGCTCACATGGTCTATGTCGGTTAAGGCTTACCCACACAATGAATGATTATGAACTATGGCTTCTCAAGAATGCACTACTTAGTGTGGGTGGGGGTATGGGACTTCATCCATGCATTGCCCAAGTAGGCGTTGAGAGAAGTTATCGTGTGTTCCTTTTATGTTATGAATGTTTATGAAATGAAGTATGCTTAATGTGGATTGTTGCTAAGACTTACTTTCCTTGATATGATTTAGTAAATGTGAAGGTTTCCTTGTCTATGAGTATTAACTAAAGATGAGATCAAAGAATGGTAAGTATGATTATGATGGCCTAAAAGTGGTACTTAGTATAGATGGGATTATGAGATCTTTATCTATGCATTGCACAAGTATAACTTAGGGTTACTTATGAGATGGTTCTATTATGCTATGATGATCTATATGTTGAATATGCTTATGACTTGTGCTTTTACATTAAAGTTCATAATGATTTTCAAAGTTGGTAAAGTGCATGCTTTTCAACTAAAATGTCCTTTTTAGCATGATTTCAAGGTTTTTTTGCATGGCTATCATACTTAGTGCATTTTTGTACTAACCCATATTTTCTACATTTTTCTATAAGTGTAGGCTCCAGTTCTTAAGGTGATCTTCTAGTGGTTCAAGATTGGATCGATTATTCTCCTAGCTTGTGGTGAGTCCTCATGATTCGAGGACGTATGAGTCATTTGTAGTTCCTTTCTAGTTATTTCATTGTTGAACTATGTTGTACGGGCGGTGTCCCTATTTGATTCAAAGATTGTATTAGATGGATATAATGAGACAAGTCTAGACTTCCGCTTTCTTTTATAAAAGTCTTCGATTGTATGGATAAAGTTTTAAATTTTCGCATCATTTCTTTTAACTTATGTTATGATATGATAAGGGGCTTGTTTGAGACCTATCGGGGTTGAGTACGCCTTATTTACATCTAGGGGGTACTCCTGGGTTGTGACATAACATCATGGCTTAACTTCTTCCTTTGTTGAGTGGTCACTCCCGATGGGAACATTCCACTTATAACCAAATTTACTTTATCTGCATACCATGACAGTTGGTGATGTCCAAGGCCAATAAATTCTCATCTGATAACTCCTCATGAATCTATCCTTCATTTTGCACATGTGATGAGTCCTCCAACTTTGATAAGTGATCGACAATTTGGTTTTCCATACCTTTTCTATCTTTGATTTCTAGATTGAATTCTTAGAGTAGAAAAATTTACCAAATGAGCCTTGACTTCGCGTCCTTCTTTTTAAATAGTTACCTTATAGAAGCATGGTCAGTATATACAATAACCTTAGTGCCTACATAATATGATCTGAACTTATCAAAGACGAATACTAGAGCAAGCATATCCTTCTCAGTCACTGTGTAGTTTGCCTGTGCAGAGTTGAAGGTCTTGCTAGCATAGTAGATTGAGTAGAGCACCTTCTCTCTTCTTTTTTCCAACACTGCACCCACTGCTATATCGATGGCATCACCAGGAGTTCAAACGGTAACTCCCAAGTAGGAGCAATCAATATAGGAGCTTCAATTAAATTCTTTTTCTACATATCAAAATCTCTAACACAACTGTCATCAAATTCGAACTTCACCTCCTTCTCGAATAGACTACACATAGGTCTTACATTCTTAGATAATTCCTTGAAGAACCTCCTATAGTAACAAGCATGCCCAAGAAAACTTATGACTCATCTCACTGAGATCAGAGGCGACAGTTTCTCTATCACTTCCACTTTAGCTCCATCAACCTCCAGCCCAATTTTCAAAACTTTGTGACCCAGGACTATGTCCTCTTGAACCAAGTAGTGGCACTTCTCCTAATTTAGCACAAAATTTGTCTTATAACAATGATGAAGAACACTGTTAAGCTTGCAAAGATATAACTTGAAGGACTCACCAAAAGCTGAGAAATCATCCACGAATACTTCTACAAAATGCTTCACCATATCATGAAAAATGGACATCATGCATATCTGGAAAGTGGCCGGTTGAAAGTCTGAAAGGCATGCACTTGAAAGTATATGTGCCATAGGGATAAGTGAAAGTAGTCTTCTCTTGATCTTGTGGTGCAATCACAATCTGGTTGTATCCAGAGTAACCATCTAAAAAAAATAGTACTCTTGCCAAGCTAACCTATCCAACATCTGATTAATAAAGGGGACTAGGTAGTGGTCCTTTCTAGTAGCCTTATTTAGCTTGCGATAATCTATGCAAATTCACTATCTAATGACTGCGCTTGTCGGGATCAGCTCAGTTTTGTCGTTCATCACCACAATCATGCCTCCCTTTTGAGGTACACATTGCACCAGACTTACCCACTTGCTATATTATATAGGGTACACTATCCCAACATCTAACCACTTGATTATATCTTTTTTTCACTACATCCTTTAGTACCGTATTCAAACAACGGTGTTGTTATGCATTTGGCTTGTGGCCTTCCTCCATGTAAATCTTATGCATGTATAGCGCCAGAATAATCCCATGTATATGTGACATATGCCATCCAATAACTGTCTTTCTCCTTTTGTGGATGGCTATAACCGTATTGACCTACAATTCAGACAAATGTGCAGAAGGAATTACTAGTAAAGTTTTATTATCTCCCAAAAAGGCACACCTCAAATGAGATGAGAGTGCTTTTAGTTCAAGCTTAAGTGCTTCTTCAATTGACGGCTTAGGTAGAGGCCCCAATACTCTATTTAAAGGTTCCTAACTGTCTCTTGATATCCCTAAGATACACATATATAAGAATTATACTGTTTCTTATGCCTCAGCATCACCATAGATGTCATGGCCTACAAACACTCTCTCTAGTGGCTCTCTGGATGCTATGTAATGAGCTTTTGCAGCAAGATTAATGCCTATAATGGCCGATAATTCTTCATATACTGCAGGCAGCTTCAAGGCTCTATAGACATCAAACACTCCACTTTATCATGGGCTCTCATAGTTAATTGACTTGCAACAACATATATTAATGCACTCTTAATAGCCAAAAAGGGTATTCCTAAGATGAACGACACCTTAGGGTCTGGTTCAAAATTTAGCACCACAAAGTCAATTGGGATATTAATGACCCCATTGAACTAACAGATCTTCCACAACCCCTTTTACTCTCATCACTGATTGATCTGCAAGCTGTAAAATGATGGTGGTAAGTTTAGGAGTACCCAACCCCAACCTTTTATACAGAGATACCGACATGAGATTAATGCTGGTAATAAGATCACACAACCCCCTACCATGAATGCTCTGCCCTATAATGATCTGTATCGTGGAACTTCTTTGGTCTTTCAGCTTGGTGGGCAGCCCATTTTGAATCCTGGAACTACACTGTTCTGTGAGTGCCACTATTTTGTATTATGTTAGCCTCCTCTTGTTTGCTACAATCTCCTTCACATATTTCACATACTTTTGTATTCCCTGCAAAATATCAACAAGAGGCAGATTAATGTGAACCTATTTGATAAGAGATAAAAACATACTAAAGCATTCATCCTTTCTCTGCTTTTTGAATTTTTATGGGAAGGGAAGAGGTGGTTTCACTTTAGGTTGTGCACTTTCTTCATGGAAATTCTGCCCAACCTCACTACTATTTATTTCCTCCACTCACTATCTCAGTGTTTCTCTTCTTTGGAGTTGACTCTTCTAACTGCAAACCACTGTGAGTACCTACAACATTTACATGCCTCAGATTTGGATCAATATTACCTGGCAAGCCTCCTTGAGGGTGTGAATTTTGAGCACTAGCAAATTCCCCAAACTGTTTTTCCAAATTTTGAGTGTCTCACTGTTTGTTTCTCAAATCTGTAACTATTTTATACATATTTGCAATTTCTCTAGCCTATTCTGCCACGATCATCTTTAACATCTCATCAGTGCTTATGTTTCCTTGCCGGCCACCTTGATTATTACCTTGACCCTGGTGTTGATAATTTTTCCCATTACCTTGAGGTCGATATTGATTATGCCCTTACATATGATTTTGGTTCCCTCCCCATGAGAACTTTTGGTGGTTCCTCCAACTAGGATTGTATGTGTTCCCACAATTCTGGTGACCTCTACCAACCTGAGCATTTCCCACAAAATTCACCGAATTTGAATCTTCTCCACAATATTCAGTAGCATGGTCACCACTACCATATACCTCACACAATACATGAGGTTTTTGCACCGCTCTTACCTGAGCTGGCTGTTGTCCTAGTGACATGTTACTGAAATGGGAAGTCATCATATTCTGCATTGAATCAATTTGTACAATCAAAGCTGTCATTGCATCCACCTCTAGTACCCCAACAATTATCTACACTACATGTATGATGCCTTCTCCAGTCCACTCAAGATTTCCCTGCAAAATCTGATTTAGTAAAGCTAACAGTTCAGCATATATCTACTCTAGAGCTTTCCCTCCAACAACTGAATCTAATAGAACTTCAGTATTTTGTTCCAAACCCTCAATGAAAGTATGGACCAAAACTTCATGCGCTTGGTAATAATGTGGGCAGCTTAACAGTAAGGACTTGAATCTATCCCAAGCCTGGTATAAATTCTCTTCTCCTCTTTGTTTGAAGCTCAATATCTCACTCCTTAGCTTGGCCGTTTTCCTGGATGGAAAGAACCGTATTAAAAACTTATGAGAAATATAATCCCATGGCGTAATTGAGTTTGTTGGCTCCAATTTCAATGACCTCCTTGCTTCCCCTAATAGAGAGAAGGGAAACAACGTGAGCCTTACATAGTTAGGGGAAACTCTAGTTGGAGTATAGGTGTCACTTTATAACACCTCAGATTAGAGGAAGGTTAGAAAGGGGTCTAATAGGCAGGTCAAGAACCCAAAGGTGGACCATGAAACCCTCCACAGATCCCTAGATGGGTCATGTAGGGGACCACGGTCCATTTGGGAGCTCGTGAAGAGTTCCTAGGGCTTCCCAAATGATTGTCACTCCCACGGACTCCTAGACGGCTTGTGGTGAGGTAGACGGGCCGTCCAAGTGCTCGTCATGTTGGCCATTTATAAGGGCCTTCTCCCCTAGCACTGGTCAAGGACCACCGATGTCTAAAAGGTGTGGGAAGCCCCATACGGACTGTGAAGTCGTCTGTCAAGAGAGGATATAGTAAAGCATGCCGAGCAGCTCCTTCATGACCTGTTAGATGGGCCATGGTAGTCTAGATGGGTCGTGAAGGCCTACGTGAAGCTAGTCTATCAGCTTTTAAGTCAGGGGCTTTTGATTCTTTTCCCAATTGTTTTAATTCAATGCTATGTCATTTTACACTTTACCCAAAGCCATATATAAGGATTTTTACCCCCAAAATCCCCCAATTCAATTCATTCTCTCAATTTCCCAAAAGAAGAACAAGTTCATCCTCCCCAAATATTTCTCTCTCTAAGGAAGAAAAAGAAGTCAAATTAGGGTTTCAAGATCAAGTCTCCAATTCACCATTGATTTTGGGATTTGAATTTTATGGTCTGATAGTCTATGGAGCTCTTTCCTCCATAGATTTCCTAAATTCTCCTATTTTCAAGTTAGAAATCTCCAATTGAAGTTAGGGCTTTATTCTATATTATGGGTTCCTTTCAATGTTGATTCAATTGATTATTTCATAAACTATTATGCATGAATTAAAATAGTTCCATATTTTAAAGATGAATCCCCATGAACCAATGCATAACCCATGTTTTCTAAGCTATGATGATATAATGTGGGGTTTGAACTATGAAAGATGAGTTTATGAAGCTGCACATGTTCTTTATGAAGTTGATGAAAATGATTTAAGTTGCTTTGAGAGTGAAGCATAAATGTTGTTGTTGTGGTTGTTGTGAAAGGATTTCTCACATACTACTCAATACATGCATGTGAAAGAGTTTTCTCACATAAGGATTCTTAAGAGGTGAAAGGTTTTCTCAATTAACTTTGTATCAAGTTTTAGGAGCTATTCTATGGAAACCTAGCTTGGATTGGCTATTTGATGTGCCTTCCATGAAAGATAAGTCAAGTAAAGAATTATGACTATTCCTTGAGATTTATGCTTAGCACCGAGAGAATATTGAGATGGAATCTCTCCTGTAGCTAGAGCCCAGATTTCTAGTAGCAATCACTTTATCCCATAACTATGTGCCACCATAGGATGATTGTCTTAGATAGTCATAAGCTAGTGGATCCACGTAAGCTAGAATTTAAGGTTCTTGTCTTTGCAAGTAAGGACACCTCTTTTCAGTGTGGGGCAGACACCAGACTCCATGTTATAGCTCACATGGTCTCTATGTCGGTTAAGGATAATTTCCATAATAACGATGAACTAAGGTTACTTTAGGAGGTATCTCACAAGTGTTCAAAGATAAGTTTTATTTGCATTTGACCATGATTACTATGATGTTTTGTAAACTTTTTCTGGTGGTTTTAACTTGGTCTTTACATGACATGAAAGGTTCTTTTTAGCATGATTTGATAACTATATGCATTGGTATCATACTTGTAACACCCTGAGACTACATCCTTGATGTGGCCGACACTCGAGAACCATTTCTGGTCCCAAAGCAAACCCTTGGCCTGGCTCATTACTCAGCGGAAAACTTACTCAAGTGAAATAGAAATCTCAAATGCAAACTCAACTCATAAAGATACCATTTATGAAATACTATAACTCAGTATACTCTGAATACCAAAAACGTAATTATTCAACGCAAGTCTTTAAAACATCACAAAAGAGATGGGAAAAGACTCCTCAACTACTAATGTCTATGAAGCCTCTAATAACTATGATGGAAGTCGGGAAAAGACCCACGACATACTAACAATCTGAAAAGTAAATGTGGAACCCTCCGGAAGCAAGGAGGCTCACCAAAGCTAATTGGGACTGCAATTGGTATCAACAGAGCACCTGTTGATGACCCTGAATACTTGTGTCTGCATCATGAAAAGATGCATGCCAAATGGCGTCAGTACATTAAATGTACGAGCATGTAAGGGGAACTCTGAATATAAACATAAGCTTGAACTGATAAAAAGGAAAACATACTCACCTCGTCTAAACTCAACTCAACTCAAGAATACTCAACTCAATTCCATATGAAAGCAACAATAAAGAAGCATTATATATAAAGCTTTTAAAACAGTAAATAGTAACTCAATGTATATAAAAATATACAATAATAAACTCTTTACTCTTATTTGGGAGATTCTCTAACCGACAACCATCACTATGAGCTACGTGATGATACAACGTCTGGCCCATGCTACCAAAACTGTCCTATACCTTGTCGGGGTATAGGACATGCTCAACTAAGTGGATCCACTAAGCTCTGCCCTAAGGCAATTAGGATTCATCTAAGAAGTATGATCCTGTACCCATGTTGGCATACATGGTTTATGAGGAATGTGAGTTGTCTGAACTCATCCCCATATCGGTGCACAATACTACTCCCAATAATATATACCTCATACTCATATGTTTAAGAAAACATAACTCTTCCTCTGGTTTGAGATAATTTCTCAAACTACCCTCTTAAAAGAGGTAAGTGCTCAAAAATATCTTCGAACGCGTATGCTCTTTTTAGAAATCAAAGTTTCTCTCTTCTCAATGTAAATATGATACATTTGGGAATACTTAGTTCCCTTATACTCAACTCAATTCATATTTGAAAGCTCTTTCTCAAAACTCATCTTATACTTCCTCAAAACTCAGTTTTAAAACTCATAATTGGTTTTCACAAACTTCTCAAAGCATATAACTTAAAATGGGTTCATGTTGAAACATAGACATGAATGAAACAACTCAAGGACCTCAATGAACTCATAAAACTCAATACTCAGAACTCAAGAACTCGGAACTAGGAACTCAGAACTCAACGATACTACTCTTCTCAAGAATACTCAATTCATAGAGTTCATGTGAAATTATGGGCATGAACGACTAGACTCAAGGATCTTAATGACAATATAGAAATCATGAGTACAACTCTTCTCATTATCATACTTACTTACTCAAGACTTAGTTCAAAACTATAGTTGATTTCAAAAGAATTCTCAATTTGACTCAAAGGACCCTCTTGAACTTTCCTCTTAATTCTATCTTGAATTTGTAATGTAAATTAAAGAGTTATGATTAGGATATATAGGATCTCTCAATTATTAAAGAAGTTTTAGATAATGATAGTTAGGAAGATAGAAAAGATACAGTTTAAAAGAACTCAGATGGAAGGAAAGATGGAAGAGGAACAGAGGTAGGCGGTCCCCACTCACATGCAGCCCCTTTCTGGCACACTGTACGCGTATTGCCCCAGGCCCCTGGCGCTATGGGGGCGCATTACCCCAGCCCCTCTAGCGCTATGGGGGCACATCTCCCCAGCCCCTCTGGTGCTACGGGTGCGTATTGCCCCAGCCACTCTGGCGCTATGGGGGCGCATTACCCCAGCCCGAGCCCAGAAAACCTGACGAACTTTCTATCTCAATTTCCAGCCCTATCTCTTCTAGAATCGAATAATTTCCTCCAAATTCTCCTAGATTCATAAACCAAACACCATTCTAATGAAAACCCACATAAAATCCCTCAAGAACAACACTCATTCGCAAGACCCTCACCTCAAGAACCTAACAAGACTCCATTGTTAAAGAATGAAGCAAAAACGTCAAGAACTTCTCAAGAATTCAACTTCAAAAACGAATCCATGGTAAAAGTTTACATGATTGGTGTGAGGGTGAACAAACCCAATATTATGAAAGCTTACATACCTCGAAAGAAACAAATTTCTTGGCAAAAATCCTCGAAACTCGATGAACGCTTGAAACTTTCTCCTTTTTCTCCTCTTCAACTTTGCCCTAATCTTCTAAATTCTTTTAGAATGAATAAAAAATGATTTATTATGATTAGACCCCTTAACTTGGGTGGGTTAAACATGTTAGGCTAGTGGGGTAAGGAAAATACCAAAATACCCTTCCTTAAAATGGATGAACAAGCCTTAACTAGATAGGCTGCACTCAAACGAGCATAACTCCTTTATCTGAACTCAGAATTTAGCAAACTCGGTGGCGTTGGAAAGAGGAATTGAAGACCTTCTATTTGATACCTCATGGGCCACCTAACTCATTCTTTGCTGAAAGTTATGGTTGTTTAAAATTGACCCAAGAAAAATCTCATAGAGAAACTCAATTGTAAGGAAAGTTTCCAACTCGACTTTATGCTAGGGAATTTTAGTGACCTTAACATCTAAGAAAATTTAGAATCACTCGGTACAAATCTAATTCACCATAGAGAATGACTCGAGTCTTAACTTAAATGATGGCCAAACTGAGAATGGAAATGGGTTACTCTTACTATATTCAAGCCTAACTCAAAATCACAAAGTACTTAACACATGGTGATTATTCTGATCTAAATCACAAGATTCGGGTTCAATACCTTTGTAGGAAATCTCATCTCAAGAACACTACTCCTTACCAATACATCCAACCAACCTCGAGTCTTAATCAAGAACCACCTAATGCATCATGCCTTCATCCACATGTTACCAACACCACATTCAAGCCTAGCACTATATCCACTCCATGGACTCCTACTAACCACTCCTTATAAGAATTCCTCATCCTCTCGTCACTTCTATCAACAGAACTTTCATGCATTATTACCAAGAACTGACTTATACTCATCGTAAAACCTTATCTCTTTTTTCCTCCATATTTATAACCTTAGATGGAATAAACACATTATCACTATCACAATAAGAAATAGCAATCCTCTTCTCTATCATCACACCACTCTCAACAACACCACTCCCAAACCTTAAAAGGATTACTGAAAGAACTTTAGGGTGAAAGATCTTAAGCACGATTCATTCGAGATATCTGAATATGCATGACATAACATTATGTTGCTAGCCATAGAGAGTAAATCATGAATTTGTGAGACTGAACATACTATGAGACATGAATGCCTATATGAATAGGTTCATATCATGAGGCTGATATCCATAACTTTATGGATTAAGCTCGAGGTTAATGGGCTAAAGTCTTTTGTTCCTCATTTTGAAAACTGAGCATAGATGTGAATCTCTCTGAAGTGTATGAGCATAGGTCATGGACACAATTTTGATATAAGAAACATAATCATGATGTTGTAGTGACTGAACTCTGAGGAATACGCTAGAGTATGAATGGATTGATGTACCTCCTTAACTCTTTCTGAAGACATAACTATCTCATTCTCAACACTTGACTTGATTCCTCATCTTATCATCTGCCCCTTAGGTTTGAAGCTGACACTTGTACCACTCATATTCATTACAGCTAACACCTCAATTTCTCACCTACTCTATGTCAAGTCTACCAGAGTAGATCTCAAGACTAACATCATCACCCTCACGTTGCCATTCTTTTGATCACGACGCTCATCTCAAATTCAAGCTTAATGTTTATTACTAAATTCAATTGTCAATAAGATTGCTCACATACTATACTAACTTAAAACTACTAGATGAAATTAAAAACACCCGCCTCCTAAAACCTTATGAGAAGTAGTCAATCTTTATCTCTCAGTCTTCATACTTGCAAATTACCATCACATTCCACTTCACAACTTAAGTACTATTTACTTATTCACAATACATCATTGCCTAATTAGTTCTTTAACACTTTGAATATTATGGGCTCTCCCTAAAAAATCATAAGCCTGGCTTAGATCTATCACCTCATGAATACTCCTGCTCTTCTATTCAACACCTACACTTGGTCATTACCAACACAATGACACCTCATTATAAACTTCTTTCTAGTTAAAATATACTCTAACTCATTCTAACTCATAGGTATTCCTCTACCTCATATCATGAACTCTAAAAAAGATTACTATTCCTTAATCTACTCATAAAGGAAAACTTACCATTAATAACTTACTGGGTGCATGACTATAACAACATAGCTTGCCTCATCACTATCTCCCTTTCTTAGATAACTGAACCTCTGCATGCATTATTCTAATTTAACGGCACCTTCACTACTACTGCTCATAATCTCGTAACTCATACTACCTTTTCAGGTGAAAATACTACCCAAGCTCTAAAATACACTTCCTTATAAGGATCTCAACTGAAACAAGGTTTAGAGAATAGAGTACATCTCGCTTTTAGCTTGAACACACGATTCATATGAATATGAGTGTATTCTTTCGAAATTCGACACTTGAACTCACTCACGGGCTTCTCTCATGCCCCTCTGCAGTTTTATGACTTTCTCAAGACTTTTACTGAGAGAAAATCATCGATAAAGAACTAACTTTGCTTTTCAACCACATCTAGTATGAGGGGTAGTCGAATGAATCTGAGAAATGCATGAGTTTGAATAGGTTCCTTACGACATAGTTCTATTGCATGATTTAGAGTATGGAAGAAGGGAAACTTTTCATAAATGTCTGTAGTCCCTCATTTATAGAAGTGGGGCCTCACAACCATAAACAAGATCCTACCAACATGGCTTCAAAAACACCCTAGGACACTTAAACTCTGTACTCTGATACTAAGTTTGTCACACCTCGAGCCTACACCCTAGACGTGGCCGGCACTTGAGAATCTTTTCTGGCCCCCAAGCGAACCCTTAGCCTGGCTCATTACTCAGTAGAAGACTTACTCAAGTGAAATAGAAATCCCAAATGCAAACTCAACTCATAAAGATACCATTTATGAAACAGGTTAACTCAGTATACTCTGAATGACTCAAAACATAATTGTTCAACTCTAAGTCTTTAAAACATCACAAAATAGATGGGAAAATACTCCTCAACTACTAATGTCTATGAAGCCTCAAATAACTATGATGGAAGTCGGGACAAGACCCATGACATCCTAACAAATTGGAAAGTATATGTGGAACCCTCTGGAAGCAAATAGGCTTATCAAAGTTAACTGGGACTGCAATTGGTATCAACGGAGTGCCTGTTGATGACCCTGAATACCTGTATCTGCATCATGAAATGATGCAGGCCAAATGTCGTCAGTACATTAAATGCACTTTCATGTAAGGGGAACTCTGAACATAAACATAAGCTTGAACTTATAAAAAGGAAAACATACTCACCTCGTATCAACTCAACTAAAGAATACACAACTCAACTCAAGAATACTCAACTCAATCTCAACTCAACTCAACTCAACTCAACTCAACTTAAGAATACTCAACTCAACTCAAGAATACTCAACTCAATCTCAGGGATACTCAACTCAACTCAAGGATACTCAACTCAACTCAAGAATACTCAACTCAATTCAATATGAAAGCAACAATAAAGATGTTGTATATAGAAAGCTTTTCAAACAGTAAATAGTAACTCAATGTATATAAAAATATACAATAATAAAGTCTTTACTCTTATTTGGGAGGTCTCTAACCGACAACCATCACTATGAGCTACGTGATGATACAACATCTCACCCACGCTTCCAGAACTGTCCTATACCTTGCCGGGGTATAGGACACCCTCAACTAAGTGGATCGACAAAGCTCTATCGAAGGAACTTAGGATTCATCTAAAAAGTATGATCCTGTACCCATGTTGGCAGGCATTGGTTTATGAGAAATGTGAGTTGTTTGAACTCATCCCCATATTGCTGCTCAATACTACTCCCAATAATATATACCTTATGCTCATATGTTTAAATAAACATAACTCTTCCTCTGATTTGAGATAATTGCTAAAACTACCTCTTAAAAGAGGTAAGTGCTCAAAAATATCTTTGAACTCATAAACTCTTTTTAGAATTCAAAGTTTCTCTTTTCTCAATGTTAATATGATACATTTGTGAATACTTAGTTCCCTTATACTCAACTCAATTCATATTTGAAAGCTTTCTCAAAACTCATCTTTTACTTCCTCAAAACTCAGTTTTAAAACTCATAATTTGTTTTCACACACTTCTCAAAACATATAACTCAAAATGGGGTTCATGTTGAAATATAGACATAAATGAAACCACTCAAGGACCTCAATGACCTCATAGAACTCAATACCAAGAACTCAAGAACTCGGAACTCGGAACTCAGAATTCAACGATACTACTCCTCTCAAGAATACTCAATTCATAGAGTTCATGCAAAATTATGGGCATGAACGACTCGACTCAAGGATCTTAATGACAATATAGAACTCATGAGTACAACTCTTCTCATTCTCATACTTACTTCCTCAAGACTTAGTTCAAAACTATAGTTGATTTCAAAAGAATTCGCAATTTGACTCAAAGGACCCTCTTGAAATTTCCTTTTCATTCTATCTTGAATTTGAAATGTAAATTTAAAAGTTATGATTAGGATATATAGGATCTCTCAATGATTAAAGAAGTTTTAGATAGTCATAATCAGGAAGAGAGCAAATATACAGTTAAAAGAACTCAGATAGAAGGAAAGACGGAAGAGAAACGGAGGCAGGCGATTCTGGTGCATTTCTTGCGCAAGGCGCCAACCCGAATCACCTGCAGCCCCTTTCTGGCGCACTGTAGGTGCATTGGCCCATCCCCCTTGGCGCTATGAGGGCGCATCACCCCAGCCCTTCTGGCGCTATGGGGGCACATCGCCCTAGCCCCCTAGCGCTATGAGGGTGTATTTCCCTAGCCCCTCTGGCGCTATGGGGGTACATTGCTCCAGCCCGAGCCCAGAAAACTCGGCAAATTTTCTATCTCAATTTCCAGCCCTATCTCCTATAGAATCGAATGATTTCTTTCAAATTCTCCTAGATTCATAACCAAACACCATTCCAATGAAAACCCACACAAAATCCCTCAAGAATAATACTCATTTGCAAGACCCTCACCTCAAGAATTCAATAAGACTCCATTGTTAAAGAATGAAGTAAAAATGCCAAGAAGTTCTCAAGAATTCAATAATTCAACTTCAAGAACGAATCCATGGTAAAATTTTACATGATTGGCGTGAGGGTGAACAAACCCAACACTATGAAAGCTTACATACCTTGAAAGAAATAAAGTTGTTTGCGAAAATCCTCAAAACTTGATGAACGCTTGAAACTTTCTCCTTTTTCTCCTCTTCAACTTTGCCCTAATTTTCTAAACGCTTTTGGAATGAATAAAAATTGATTTAGTCTGATTCAACCCCTTAACTTAGGTGGGCAAAATGTGTTACGATAGTGGGGTAAGGAAAAGACCAAAATACGCGTCCTTAAAATGGATGAACTAGCCTTAACTAGAGAGGTTTCACTCAAGTGGACATAACTCGTTCATCTGAACTTAGAATTTAGCAAACTTGGCAGCGCTGGAAAGAGGACTCGGAGACCTTTGATTTGATACCTAATGGGCCACCTAAATCATTATGTGCTGAATTTTATGGTTGTTTGAAGTTTACCAAAGAAAAATCTCATAGAGAATCTCAATTGGAATGAAAGTTTCCAACTCGACTTTATGCTTGGGAATTTTAGCGACCTTAACATCTAAGAAAATTTAAAATCACTCGGTACAAATCTAATTCACCATAGAGAATTACTTGAGTCTTAACTCAAAAATTTTCTGGATGTTACAATACTTGGAACATTTTTTTACTAATGCAACTCTTGCCTGGATTGTTTCTCAAATGTAGGGTCTGATGCTCTGATTCCACATCCCCGTGCCTAGTGGTCACTTTGGTTATACTGAGTAGTGGTGAGTCCTCATGTTCCAAGGAACGAACCTTTTATTGGTTTCTATCTTTACTTTTCCAATGTTATATGTGATGCCAGGGTTACGTCCCGATCACTCTTGATGTAATAGATGACTTTTGAGACTATGTAGACCTCTTTGTTATTACGAAACTCTTTATGCTATGAATTGTCCTTAAAAATATCTTGATTTTCTATTATCTTGTTTATGCATGCTAAGTGGCTTGTGTAGGGCCTCTCGGGGTCCTATACGCCATGTTACGCCTAGGATATACTTTAGGTCATGACAACTTGTTAGTTAGAGCACAAGGTTTAGAAAGGTCCTAGGATATTTCAAAAGCCACGTCAAGTAGAGTCTTGTTCATAAGTGTGAAGCGCGCTACATTTATGAATAAGACGTTTTAATATGATTAGGAAACTCCACTTCTTTCATTAATCTAAGTCGTGCGATAAAGTGTAACTCTATATGTCCTTTCTCTTAATCCTATTCCGATGCTTTTCAGGAAATGGCCCCTCGAAGAGCATACATTAGGAGGAATATGAACGAGAATATGGATCAAGAAGATCCTCCTCAAGCTCCTCAAGTTACAGTCGATCCTTTGGCCGAGCAAGTGACTAATGCGGAGTTTAGGGTTACTTTTCAAGTGTTTGCTCAAGCCATGACGACTCAAGCCAATAGAGAGGTTGTAGTTCTCGTGAACCCAAATGTGGGTACGTCGGCATCTAGAGTGAGGGACTTCACTATAATGAATCCCCCGAAGTTTCATGGTTCTAAGGTTGAGAAAGATCCTCAAGAGTTCATTGATGAAGTGTATAAGGTGTTGATGATCATGGGAGTGACGTCGGTGGAAAATGTGGAATTGGCAGCTTACCAACTTAAGGGTGTTGCTCAAGTTTGGTTCAACCAATGGAAGGAAGGGAGGGCAGTTGATGTGGGTCCTCTCGATTGGGAAAAATTTAAGGTTGCTTTCTTTGATAAGTTCTTTCCCCTTAAGATGAGGGAGGCAAATGTGCTTAATTTCATCAATCTTTTTCAAGGAAACATGAGTGTGAAGGAATATGCTTTAAAGTTCACACAATTGTCTAGGTATGCTCCTACTATGATCGTCGATCTTAGGGCAAGGATGATTAAGTTTGTTTCGGGAGTGTCCGAGATGGTAGTCAAAGAATGTCTTACTGCCATGCTTATGAATGATATTGAAATTTCTCATATAATGGTGCATGCTCAACAAATCGAAAAGGAGAAACTTAAGAGAAGATCTAGGGAGACAAAGAAGGCAAGGACTAGTGATAGTGATTTTTCACATTCAAGGTCTGATGGACGTGGTCGTTCTAGGTTCCGGTAAAAGGTTTTCCGGTCAAGGCTCCTCAAATGCTCCTTCTAGATTCAACAATGATAGGGCGTCTAACCCTAAACCTCAAGGAGGAAATGGTAGTGGATCTTCATTGTCTACTTGTTCTAAGTGTGAAAGGAAGCATGAGGGTAAATGCTTAGCCGGTATGGATAGTTGCTATGGTTGTGGTAAGAGTGGCCATAAGATAAGGGATTGTCCAACACTTACGGCTAAGGGAAGAGAAGGTACGCAAGCACCGACTAGTGGTTCGGGTTCAAGTGCTCCAAAGAAAAATAGATTATATGCACTCCAGACTTGCCAAGAGCAAGAGGGTTCTCCCGATGTGGTTACCGGTATGTTGAATGTTTTTCATCTTGATGTTTATGCTTTGCTTGATCCCAGTGCCACCTTGTCTTTTGTGACGCCATATGTGGCTATGAGGTTTGATATTCTTCCGAATGTGTTTTTAGACCAGTTTTCTATATCTACTCTTATTGGTGAATCTATTGTGGCTAAGAGAGTCTATAGGAATTTTCATGTTTCCTTATCCCATAGAGTCACTCATGTTGATCTTGTAGAGCTTGATATGCTAGATTTTGATGTCGTTCTTGTATGGATTGGTTGCATTCTTGTTATGCTTCTATTGATTGTAGAACCCAAGTGGTCAAGTTTCAATTTCAAAATGAGCCTATCCTAGAGTGGGAAAGGGGAGTTTCTATGCCGAATGGTCAGTTTGTTTCTTGTCTTAAAGCTGAAAAGATGATTTCTAAAGGTTGCATATACCATCTAGTTAGGGTGAGGGATATGGATTCTGAAAATCCTACTCTTGAGTCGGTCCCTATTGTAAATGAGTTTCCGAAAGTGTTTCCAGATGATCTATCTGGCATTCCTGAAAGGGAAATAAACTTCGGTATTGACCTTCACCTAGATACGCAACCTATCTCTACCCATCCTTACCGAATGGGTCCGACAAAACTTAAGGAATTGAAAGAGGAATTAAAAGAATTTTTGGATAAGGGTTTCATCCGACCGACTATCTCTCCATGGGGTGCTCCAGTTTTGTTTATTTGAAATAAAGATGGTTCGCTTCGTATGTGTATCGAATACCGTCAGTTGAACAAGGCTACCATTAATAATAAGTATCCTCTCCCAATGATAGATGATTTGTACTACAAGGAGCAAGTTACTTCTCTAAGATTGACCTCCGATCAGGTTATCACCAATTGAGGGTGAGTGAGGAGGATATTCTGAAAATGACTTTTCAAACTCAGTATGGTCATTATGAGTTTTTTGTGATGTCCTTTGGCTTGACTAATACTGCGGCCACTTTTATGGATTTGATGAATAGGGTGTTTAGGCAATACCTAGACATGTTTGTGATTGTGTTCATTGATGATATATTGATCTATTCAAGGAGTGAAGACGAGAATACCGATCATTTGAGGATTGTGTTGCAAGTCCTCAAAGACTAACAACTCTTTGCAAAGCTTAGTAAATGTGAGTTTTGGTTAAAGTCCGTGGCGTTTTTTGGTCACATTGTTTCTGGAAAGGGTATTGAGGTAGATCCTAAATAGACGAATGCGGTAAAAAGTTGGCCTAGACCTCTATCCCCTTCGGATATTAGAAGTTTCTTGGGTTTAACCGGTTACTATAGAAGGTTTGTGGAAGGGTTTTCATCGATTGCCTCTCCATTGATAGCATTGACCCAAAAGAAAGCCAAATTCTTATGGTCGGAAGCTTGTGAAAAGATTTTTCAGGAGTTGAAAGATAGACTTACTTCCGCTCCGGTGTTGACTTTATCGGAAGGAACCGATGGGTTTGTTGTTTATTATGATGCTTCAAGAATTGGGTTAGAATGTGCCCTTATGCAAAATGGGAAAGTCATTTCCTATACCTCAAGGCAACTTAAGGAACACGAAAAGAACTATCCTACCCATGATCTAGAACTAGCGGCGGTTGTGTTTGCTTTGAAAATTTGGAGGCATTACTTATATAGTGTTCATGTCAATGTCTTTATCGACTATAAAAGTTTGCAATATGTGTTTAATCAAAAGGATCTAAAATCTTTGCCAAAGAAGGTGGCTTGAGTTACTAAAGGACTATGATGTGAGTGTTCTCTATTACCCCGATAAAGCAAATGTGGTGGCGGATGCTATTAGACGATTGTTAATAGGTAGTGTTGCTTATGTGGAGGATATTATGAAGGAATTGGTTCGAGATGTTTATAGATTTGCCCGGATGGGTGTTTGATTGGTAGACTCCACCAAAGGTGGTGTTGTGGTTCAAAATGGTTAAGAATCATCTTTTGTAGAGGATGTGAAAGCCAAGCAAGGTCTTGATCCGACTTTGGTTGAATTGAAGGAAGTAGTGCTTAAAAAGTCTACAGAGGCTTTCTCCCAAGGAGGAGATGGTGTGCTTCGCTATCGAGGTCGTTTGTGTGTTCCCAATGTAGATGACTTGAGAGAACATATCTTATCAGAAGCCCATAGTTCTCGATATTCTATTCACCTGGGAGCCACTAAGATGTATCGTGACTTGCGGGAGGTCTATTGGTGGAATGGGATGAAGAAGGATATTGCGGAATTTGTGGCTAAGTGTCCTAATTGTCAACATGTGAAAGTTGAGCATCAAATGCCGGGAGGTTTGTCCCAAGACATCAGTGTTCCTACATGGAAGTGGGAAGATTTGAATATGGACTTCATTGTTGGTTTACCTCGCACCCGGCAACAATTTGATTTGATTTGGGTTATAGTAGATCGAATGACCAAATTGGCTCATTTCATTCTTTTCAAGGTTTCTTATTCGGTGGAGGACTATGCTAAGTTGTACTTGAGGGAAATTGTTAGGTTGCATGGAGTACTCTTGTCCATTATCTCCGATCGTGGTACCTAATTCACTTCTCAGTTTTAGAAATCTTTCCAAAAGGGTCTTGGTACTCATGTTAAGCTTAGTACGAACTTTGATCTGCAAACTGATGGGAAAGCGGAGGTATTATCCAAACTTTGGAAGATATGATGAGAGTATGTGTAATTGACTTCAAGGGTAATTTGGATGATCACTTGCCTTTAATTGAATTTGCGTATAACAATAGCTATCACTCCAGTATTGGTATGGCTTCATTTAAGGCTCTATATGGTAGGAGGTGTAGATCTCCCATAGGCTGGTTTGAAGTGGGTGAAGTTTCTTTGATAGGTCTTTGAGTTGGTACATACGGTTATGGAGAAAGTTTGACTTATTAGAGAGAGGTTCAAATCGTCTCAAAGTCGACAAAAGTCCAATGTTGGTGTTAGAATAAGAGATCTTGAGTTTGATGTGAATGATTGGGACTACTTGAAAATTTCACCCATGAAGGGTGTAATGAGATTTGGAAAGAAAGGGAAGCTTTACGTGGGCCCATATCAGATTTTGAGGTGTGTTTGAAAGGTTGCTTATGAACTTGAATTCCCTAATGACTTGACATCAGTGCATTCGGTTTTCCATGTCTCCTTGTTGAAGAAATGTGTTGGTGATCCGACATCTATAGTGCCAATGAAGAGTCTTGGAATAAAGGATAGCCTTTCTTATGAAGAAATTCCGGTTAAGATTTTGGACCGACAAGTTCGGAAGTTGAGAAATAAAGAAATTGCTTCGGTAAAAGTTCTTTGGAGGAATGAGTTAATTGAGGGTGCTACTTGGGAGTCCGAGGACGTTATGATATCCCGTTATCCTCATCTCTTTTCTTCTGTCCCTACTCTAGCTTGAGGTATATAGTTCCTCATGGTTTACTCTTTTAGTGTCATGTTTCTTAGATATTCCCATGATTTCCTCATTTATGCATGTTCATGAAAAGCTTGAATTTTAAGAAAATGAGTTAACTTGATTGATTTATTCATGTTTATGTGCATTTTAGTATGAGTTTCATATAGACCTTATAAAAGGCTATTTTGAACATGCTTTAGTTTGGAGTTGATGTTTTCTCATCGGATATGTGCATTTATATGATTGCATTCATGTTGGGCTGTTAGGTTTGAGTTCCTCCCCTCTTTATGATATTTTGAATCTCATTCGAGGACGAATGTTCCCAAGGGGGAGATATTGTAACACCTCAGATTAGAGAAAGGCTACAAAGGGGTCTAGTGGGCAGGTCAATAACCCAAAGGTTGACCATGGAACCCTCCACGGAGCCCTAGACAAGCCATGTAGGGGACCACGGTCCATTTGGGAGCTCGAGAGGAGTTCCCAGGGCTGCCCAGATGACTGTCCCTCCCACAGACGCCTAGATGGCCCGTGGTGAGTTTGACGGGCCATCTAAGGGCTCGTCATGTTGTCCACTTAGAAGGGCCTTCTCTCCTAGCCACTAGTCAAGGACTACGGACGACTAAATGGTCCGTGAAGCCCCACACGGACCGTGAAGTCGTCCATGAAGGGAGGGTACAACGAAGGCTGTCGGTTAGCTCCTTCACGACTTGTTAGATGCGCCGGGGTAGCCTAGACGGGCCATGGTATCCTAGACAGGCCGTGAAGGCCTCTGTGAAGACAGTCCGTCAGCTTTTAAGTGAGGGGCTTTTGGGTCTTTTTCTAATTGTTTTAATTCAATGCTATGTCGTTTTACCCTTTACCCAAAGCCCTATATAAGAATTTTTACCCCCAAAATCCCCCAATTCAATTCATTCTCTCAATTTCCCAAAAGAAGAATAAGTTCATCCTCCCCAAATATTTCTCTCTCTAAGAAAGAAGAAGAAGTCAAGTCAGGATTTCAAGATCAAGTCTCCAATTCACCATTTCTTCTAGGCTCTGAACTCCAAGGTATGATAGTCTTCATCTATGGAGCTCTTTCCTCCATAGAGTTCCTAAATTCTCCAATTTTTAAGTTATAAATCTCCAATTGAAGTTAGGTCTTTCTTCTATGTTATGGGTTCCTTTCAATGTTGATTCAATTGATTGTTTTATAAACTATTATGCATGAATTGAGATAATTTCATATTTTTAAGATGAATCCCTATGAACCCATGCATAAACCATGTTTTCTAAGCTATGATGATATAATGTGGGGTTTGAACTATGAAAGATGAGTTTATGAAGATATGCATGTTCTTTATGAAGTTGATGAAAATGATTTAAGTTGCTTTGAGAGTAAAGCATAAATGTTGTTGTTGAGGTTGTTGTGAAAGGATTTCTCCCATACTACTCAATACATGCATGTGAAAGGGTTTTCTCATATAAAGATTCTTAAGAGTTGAAAGGTTTTCTCAACTAGCTTTGAATCAAGTTTTTGGAGCTATTCTAAAGAAACCTAGCTTGGATTGGATATTTGATGTGCCTTCCATGAAAGATAAGTCAAGTAAAGAATTATGACTATTCCGTGGGATTTATGCTTAGCACCGAGAGGATATTGAGATGGAAGCTCTCCCGTAGCTAGAGTCCGGGTTTCTAGTAGCAATATCCTTATCCCATACCTATGTGCAACCATAGGATGATTGTCTTAGATAGACATTAGCTAGTGGATCCACATAAGCTAGAGGTTAAGGTTCTTGCCTTGGCAAGTAAGGACGTCCCTTTTCGCTGAGGGGCAGACACTGGATTCCATGTTATATCTCATATGGTCTCTATGTCGGTTAAGGCTAATTCCCATAATAACGATGAACTAAGGTTACTTTAGGAGGTATCTCACAAGTGTTCAAATATGAGTTTTATTTGCATTTGACCATGATTACTATGATGTTTTCTAATCTCTTTCTGGTGGTTTTAACTTGGTCTTTTCTTGACATGATAGGTCCTTTTTAGCATGATTTTATAACTATATGCATTGTTATCATACTTGGTACATTTTTGTACTAACACACTCTTGCCTACATTGTTTCTCAAATGTAGGGTTCGACACTCCGATTCTGCATCCCTGTGGCCACATTGGTTATACTGAGTAGTGGTGAGTCCTCATATTCTGAGGACTGAACCTTTTATTGCTTTTCGTATTTACCTTTCAGATGTTGTATGTGATACCAGGTTTACTTCCCGATCACTCTTGATGTAATAGATGTCTTTTGTGTAGACTTCCTCTTCATTTTTACAAAACTCTTTATGCTATGAATTGTCCTTTAAAATCTCTAGATTTTCTATGATCTTATTTATGCATGCTTAGTGGCTTTCGTAGGGCCTCTCGGGGTCCTATACGGCATGTTACGCCTAGGATATACTTTGGGTCCTGACAACTTGGTATTTAGAGCACAAGGTTTAGAAAGGTCCTAGGATGTCTCAAAAGCCACGTCGAGTAGAGTCTTGTTCATAAGTGTGAAAAGCTTCACATTTCTGAATAAGAAGCTATAAGATGATTAGGAAACTCCACTTCTTTCATTAATCTAAGTCGTGCGATAGAGTGTAACTATATATGTCCTTTCTCTTAATCCCTATCCGATGCTTTTCAGGAAATGGCCCCTCGAAGAGCATACGTTAGGAGGAATGTGAACGAGAATGTGGAACAAGAAGCTCCTCCTCAAGCTCCTCAATTTTCGGTCAATCCTTTGGCCGAGCAAGTGACTAATGCGGAGTTTAGGGCTGCTTTTCAAGTGTTGGCTCAAGCCATGATGACTCAAGTCAATAGAGAGGTCGTGGTTCCCGTGAACCCAAATGTGGGTACAGCGGAATCTAGTGTGAAGGACTTCACTAGAATGAATATCTCGGAGTTTCATGGTTCTAAGGTTGAGGAAGATCATCAAGAGTGCAATAGCTGCCGCATTAGTGTGCAATAGCTGCACCATAGTCTGCTTTAACTCAAACCTACCCCCATCTGGCAACTTTTGAATACTTGATGTAACATTAGTTGTGAATGGGATTGCCACATCAAGGACTATCCTCGAAGCCATCTCTACTGATGCTTCAAGCTCAAACTTGATTTGAGGGACATGGTAAGTTAGAGGCGTTTTTTTTTCTATGGAAGTGAAAGAATCGTCCAGGCTCAGATAGTGGCTTTACAAGTTCCCTGTCACCGTCCAACTTGTTGTCCAAAATAACCTGCAATGAAGAAAAACTAAGATCAAGTTGTCAACACTTAGGTAATAAACTTATAGACTAGAAAAAATCAAATATCTCCTAATTCTAAATTCCGCGTGTCACGACCCAAAATGGGTAATGAGTGGCACCCACCTTTAACCTTCTAGGCGGGAAAACCAAAGAATAGAACCACTACTTATTTTAGATTTTCAACTTACAAAATACAACCATAATTCAGAAACTCAAATCTTATTAAAGTAAGAAATTAAAACCCACTAGAGTCTATTACCTATTGTTTCCTAAAACCTGAAAGTCATCACATTAAGGATATCTAATCTCAAAATATTAGTCTAAGAGTATAGAAAACATCAGAATAGATAAATAAAATAGTTTATGTACAAAAACTAAGGACATCATGACATGACTGAGGGATTATCCAACACGAGCTAGAATGAATAACTCACCTTGGAACCTGATGTGCTAGAAAGTGGCTAGAGCTGAGGGCGAGTCAAAGTTTTTAGTACACTTGCTTCACTCCAGAAAAGGAAAATATAGAAAAACATAAGTAGGGGTCAGTATAAAATTAACTATAGAACTTTTCAGGTGGCAAGTAACAAGTAATATAACCAAGTGACGACAAAAATAAAGCAAGTACGTAACTAGCCAATAATATCAAGAATACACATCATGACTCAAGGCTCTGCACCACACTCTTTTGGGAAATGGATTCTTTGAGACTGAGTATATTGAGTTATTTTGATATATTTCCTTTAATGCTACCACGTCGGAACGTAACACCCGGTCTGTAATGACCTAGTCGGTCATTTTTGAAAATTTTCATAAATTTACCATTTTACCCCTGTTAATATCGGCCCCGAGTCTTTTATGATTGAGTTTGAAAAGTTGTTTTTGAACTTTGAGTTAAAAGTTGAGATTTTTGTATGTTTGTGAGTTTTAAAGGCTAAATTGTTAAGAAAGTGGTTTTTGAGGTCTTTTGGAGTTTCAAGTGTCGGAATGGAATTTCGTCGATTCCATCAGTCCTGGAATGTGATCACATGCTTAGATCATATATGCCTAGATCACAAGACATTCTAATCACATGGTTCATTCTTAAGCAATTCTAATCACATATCATCATAAAGGCTCAATCCAAGCTGTGAAAGTTGTCGGTTTCGATTTCCATGTATTTTTTGAGGAACTGATGTCCCAAGTTATGAAATTATGGAAATTTAGCCTTCGAGTTGACTTTGGTCAACATTCAGGGTTCAGATGCTCGGATCAAAATTCTGAGAGTTTCATTGGATTTGGGGGATGATTTCAAGCCTAGGTGAGGTCTTGGTTGATTTTTTAGAGGTCCCGAGCTTGTTTTAGCTCTTTTTAGGCGTGAGTTTGTTTCTTGTGGTGTTCACAGATGTCGGGTCCAGGAGACTTCAGATTCATGTTTTGACGATTCCATTGAGTCTGAAACGTGGTGTATAATTGATTTGCATATGTGGTTTATGTGTACGGAGTTCCAAATGATTCTTGAGGGTCCTTTTAATGTTTAATGAGTTGGCTGATTTTTTGATGTATGAGTACCAGTGCACATCCCCTCTTGCGAGGCTCAATTTTGCAAGGTTTGGCTCGGTTTTGTGAAGGGTCAACCCATGTTGACCTTTGCATTTGTGCAGGACATTCGCTTAAGCAACGCTCTGATCGCTGAAGTGAGGGCGGCGTGTTTGGTAGGGTCTTGTGCGATACTCGAAAGGGTATTGGTCTGAAAAATTTGGGGCTTAAGACCATTTTTCCAATTTTGAACAATGGAAACCCTTGGTGGCGATTTTTGGAAAGATTTTTTGTGCTAAATTAATTGGGTAAGTTTTCTTGATCCTAAACCTTCATTTTCCCTTGATTACTTATAAGATTTAACATCAAAATTTGAGGTTTTGATTGGTGAATAATGTGGTTTTTCAAGAACCCAAGTTCTTAATTAAAATGGTGATTTTTAAGCGGTGTTGATTCCTTTTTCAAAATGATTTTCCCTAATGAGTTTCTAAGGCCTTAAACATCATTTTCAAGTATTGTTTTCCGAATTCAAACCTTAATTTTAGAATTGGGTTTTATGTTGATTGACCCAACTTTCAAGGGAATTATTGTGGGTGTTGTTGTTCCGGAAAGTGATGGTGAATACTTTCTTGTGCTTAAGTTGTTTGGCTTTGGAAGTGATTCAGAAGGAGAAGATTCAAATTTTGGAGTGATTGTTCTTTGATTTAAGGCAAGTAACTTCCTAAACCTTGTATTCTAGTTGAATTTGTATGCTTCCTTCGTTGCTTGTGTGTTGGAAGTAATGGGGATGAGGTGAAGGGTTAAGTTGTCCACTTATTACATCTAATTGAATAAAAAAGGGTTGAAATGAAAAAGGCTATGTGTTGAACATGATGATGTGAATTGCCTTATTGTAACCCTCGTTGATTGATTGATGAAAAGGTTGAAAGCATGAATGTAGACTTGAATTGTATGAATTGTTGTGTCTTCCATGTGTTGTGATATTGCTTGTGTGCATTAATTGTGAACACTGTGATGAGACATGTAATGATTTATAAAGACGATAGGAAATAATTCCAGCTAATGATATAAAGCCTATGGGAAATGGTTTCGGCTAGTGATATAAAACCGATGGGAAATGGTTCTGGCTAGTGATATAAAGCTGATGGGAAATGGTTCCGGCTAGTGATATAAAGCCGATGGAAAATGGTTCCGCGCTAGTGATTTGATATAAAGAAAATGAGAAATGGTTTCAGCTAGTGATATTGTATCGATGGGAAATGGTTCCGGCGAGATATTGATTATTGTGACTTAATGCCTTTGATGCTTATGCATGACTTGTTTGATACTTGAGATTGATGCATTGTTGCGTGTGATTGAACTACTTGACTTCGAGATTGACTTATTTTTATTTAATTGATTCTTGAACGGGGACCATTGAGCTGTGAATATTGGGCCTTGTGAGCCATGTATTGTAGAATTTCTAGGTTGGGATGAATTCTATGCAAGTTCAAGTTTTAGGAGGTTCAGTTGGAGAGTCAAGGGTATTCGTTTTCTAGCTACTTGCTTTGTTTAGTAGGTTGTTATTGGGTAACGTGATGTTGGTACTCACCCCCTTGCTTCTAAACTTATGTAGGTTCCGATCTAGGACCCACATGATCTCTTTCTCCTTCTTTAGATCTCGAGGCTTGTCAAGGTCTGGAAGAGGTAGCTACTTGTCATTCGGCGGGCCTTCTTTTTTCCTTTTCTTACACTTTGTTCTATTTGAGAAACAAAGATCGAGACTTGTATTTATTTCTTAATTTTGTACTTATGTATTTAGTGGCTTGTACACGTGACAATAAGATTTTAGAGGTTTTAATAAAAGAATAAGTTTTTCGCTTTATCTTGTTCTTGTTTTTACTGTTTTCCGCATTTCTTTCATTTTTCATTGGGTTGAGGCTGACTTGTCTTGGTGGGAATAGACAAGTGCCATAACGTCCATTCTTAGGTCGTGAAAAATGGTATCAGAGCCCCAGGTTCATAGGTCTCACGTGTGTACAATCCAAGTCTAAGTAGAGTCTTCATGATTGGTACAGAGACGTGTGTACTTATCTTCAATAGGCTATGAAGATTGTTAGGAAACTTCCTTTTATTCATCCTTTCTTATCGTATGTGGTTACCTTCATTAGTGCTGAGTTGCCGCATGTTGTTTTGACAGATGCCGTGGACTAGAGCTTCTGTTTCCAGTGGTAGAGGGGAGCCAGTCCCCTAGGCTATTGTTGAGACCCCAACTAGGGGTAGAGGTAGGGCCCGAGATAGAGGTCGTGGTCGTGGAGTAGCACTAGGTAGAGGTCATGCCCATGGAGCGGCACTAGCTAGAGGCAGAGCTAGAGAGACTTCTCCTGATCACAGGTTGAGGTTGTTGAGGACTAGGTTCCTCCCAAGTTTTGAGCTCCTTTGTTTCAGGAGACTTTGTTAAGGATGTTAGGTGTGCTGGAGAACTTCTCTCAAGGTGGTGCGACAGGTACACCACAGGATTCTCAGACGAGGGCAGGGGCACAGACCCCAAATCAACAGTACGTTCCAGGTATTCAGGATCAGGTGGGTCAGCCACCAGTAGTACCGACACTAGTTCTGGGTGTTCAGATTGCTCCTGAGGTTATTCTAACGACAACTGAGCAACAATGTTACGAAAGGTTCCAGAAGATGAAACCACCAGTTTTAGGGTGGTAAGAGAGAGGATGCTCATGAGTTCTTGACCTTGTGCCATGAGATGCTTGAGGCAATGGGTATGGTGGGTGCTTATGGTGTCCGATTTGTTGCACTTCAGCTTCGTGGTCGTGCTAGAGAGTGGTGGAGGCCTTTTGTGAGCTCTAGACCAGTTGGATCTCCTCTGGCAGAGTGGGGTGTGTTTTCTAGTGCTTTCCAGGACCACTTTATTTGGTAGAGCATGAGAGAGGAGAGTCGCCTGAGGTTTGAGAGCTTGACTCAGGGTGGTCTGTCTTTGACCGAGTATTGTTGACACTCAATTTTGGCTCTCCATATTTAATTAATTAATCATCCATAAATAATAAATAATAGTAATAATAATAACAATAAAATAAAATAAAATATGTATACATATGACGAAGTTTCGCAAGAATATGATAATAAAATATATATGTTGCAAAATTTTGTAGGAATACGAAAACATTTTTTCACTTATTTATTTTGTTCGATAAATTTATTTCATAAATATTATTTCTTATAAAAAATTAAATATATTATGTAAATATTACTACTTACTTTCTCATTTTTTAATTTTACGTCAAATACATTTTGTTCTTAAGAGTTAACTCATTTTTCTAATTAAATATAATTTCTATTATTGCGATAAATATTTTTCGTACATTTTTTCAAAATTAGGAAAGCTTAATTAATTAATGATTTACTACTTTATACTAATTTTATTTTTAGAATCACTAATTTTATCAAATAAGCTAATCTTGCAAAATAATTATTTTTCAATTGAATGAATTATGGTTGTTTAATAAAGAAAGTGGTTACATTTTTAAATGGATTTAATTTGAGCAAAACTTAGCAAGCCAAGTCTTTTTAATTCAGCCAATCCGCGCGCGCCACGTAGGAAGCACATGGATTGTGCTTCTTCAGCCTCAATATTGACCATTCAATTTAATCTAAGGGCCCAAATTAATTCAGCCTTTTCCTATATATATATAATATTTTTTTAATTTGTTTATTTTTAAAACTCTTGATTAATTTTGGCTGTCCGATCAAACGATCAGACGGCCCAAAATGAGTAAGACTTTTCTTTCTCCCAATACACACCTACGCCCCTATACTTCTCCATCCTCCCCACCTCCCCACCTCCTCTTAACTTTTCCAGAAAAAAAGGACGTTTCTCCTCCTTCCCCAAGGCCGTCACTCCTTCGTCCCATCAAAGAACGGCCATGAACCGCCGGAAAATGTCAATTTCCGGCGGTCTCTTGCTTGTCTCCTCCATCACCCTTTTTCTGATGAAAAGAGACCCCCTACGCCGCCTATACCTGGTTCTAACAGCTCTAAGTCTGAAAAGAGGTGATGTTGATCTGAAGTAGCAGCTCTCTGTTTCCAACAATTTATTTTATTTCAAATTCGGATTTTGGGGTTCGATTTTCTGCCCATAAAAGGGTGGCGTTTTTTCCATCTGAGGGGCATAAAAAAAATCCAAAAATTCCAAAAACGAACAAAAACAACGATCCGAAAAACTCCGAAAAGATCCAAGAACCAATATTCTTTTATTTTCTTTCCTTGAGGTCGAGTTCAGAAAGAGAGATTGAAGTTTGAGTCTTGACGAAACCTCTCTAGTTTGCTGCTCAATACAAGGTAAAAATCTTTCCTTTCATCTTACTCTCTGCTTATCAATCTGACAATGAGAAGAACCATATAAATGTGACCAATATTTATGGGTCACTGTTTCTGCTTTATTATTACTTTTACGTTCTCGAGCTTCAAATAATGAATCTCACTTATTCTGATTTTTCTTGATTACATTGATAAATATGATGGATATTTGTATTCTTTTATTTTTATCATTATCAAGATCCAATATTGAATGAATAAGTGCAGGATCGTGATTCTAAGTTTTAGATCACATTTTTTTTTTATAAAATACTTATTTTGTACAGTTTTGGATATTTTTTCTAAACAAAGCTTTTGGTTGGTTTATTTTTTAGGATCATCTGACGTCTTCAAAGATTTATGTGAGCATGAATTGTGCCCTTGTTTAAGTCTAATTGTTTTATGAGAGATCACTAATAGTTAAGAACTCAATAAAAATAGTAATTCAACAATAAGTCGTCTAGTTTATTACACTCTAGTTTGAGTTAATCTCTTATGTCTTATGTTTACTTCTTACATGGGAAGAGATGAATTATTTATGTTATTGCATATGGTTGTATTTCAATTTCTCTTTATTCCATTCTTTTCTTATCTCTAATAATATATCGAAACGTCTTTGTGATAATGAGGTCGAACATATTTTTCTTACCATTTTTTATTCACTTTATCGCAAACTAGTGTGTAAAGAGTGGAGGAAATTAGGAGCATTTACAAGAGAAAAGTTACTGCCTTAACCCGTTAAGCATGTGATTATCCTTGTCATCGCTTCTAAAATATGTCTCGACATTTTTGATTTCGGTTTTAACGACAAGAATCACTATGTGATATCAATGTGAATTCCGTTATATAAACACTATTTACCTGTTTGAGCAGT